>JBAMBR010003497.1:0-16543 GCA_037044475.1 Zaprionus obscuricornis | reverse complement strand
GTTGTCCTTATGTCCTAGGATGCCTTATATAATCTTTCAGTTTTAAAGATTACTTCAGGAAAATATTTTATGGTCTGATAAGGTCTGGTCCTTATTATTTTACTGAATACTTACTAGTGATAATAAAATACTTTATCCAATGAAGATAGTTGTAAAATCAAGCGACTAGTATGCAAAAGTAAACTATTGATGCTATTAAAAAATATGTACAATGAGACATTAATGTTTGTATCGTGTCCATTAAAGTGGAATATAGATTTCGTAGTAGAGGGCTAAGTATATTTTGCATACAAATATACATTATACAGACCTTTGTGTACTGCTTGCGTATAACATTTTCCTGCTGAGTAAGAAGTGCACAAACATGAGATTCGAAAAGAATGCAGTCAGTCTTGTTTCGGTGCTCAAGCAAAACACTATGCGGAGAAGGTGGTATTGACTTTTCCAATACCCGAATAACTTTGGACATTGCCATTTTGTCGTAAATATTGAGTCAGAGTTAAATTTTTGGTTGTCCTGAATAAACTTTGTTCAAATCTTACTGGGTTTCCTTTAACTTTGCTTCAACAGTAACCGAAACATCTGCAAGTAAACAGAATTTGTTTGTGTATATAAACATTACCTCTGTTCGTACTTATGAACATAGTAAAATTTTGTGTAATTAACAATAATAAAGCATTTAATATACTATAATAAACAATTAAAACACACAATGTTTAACAAGTAGAACAACCACAATCCAAAGCATAACTTCCATGTTTATGATCCGTTCTAACTTTGTATACATCTCTTCGTGATCTTCATATGTAGGTGTTCATACGGTCTAGAACAAGAATACATGTACTTTATGTGGTAGGTCACGGCTCCTTATGGGCGTTACACACATTATCTGGTGTCACAAATTCATTATACCCCAATTAACCTATAGGTACCAAGTATTAAAATTTGCAAAACGCCCCCGTTCCAATCACACCATCTGGAAATCACTATATATACAAATATGTAGGTACAAATGTATTTCCAAAAGAAATATCGTAATAAGATTTGCTGACATAAACACATGTACATGTAATGATGAAATCTAAAGATTTTTCACAAGTTTCACAATGTTCAATTTACAGATAATCAAAATAAACTGTATAGAAAGCACTGAGTCGGGCACTAGGCAATAAAATATACATATACATCTACATATGTTAACTTTCTCATTTGAAACTACTTTTTACACATGAAAGATTTGGAAAAATACCTTCTTTTCAGTAGAGCAAGTATGGATCGCTCAAGCTGATACACAATGCAATACAATTTTAGAGATGAGAATACCTCAAAAATGAAACTGTGACTTATAAGCTACGAATAAAAATCACATACAAGTACCATGGTAGAATACCAAAAGTAACGTGAAAGTAAAGTAATCATAAAACATTTTACTTTTTGATTATGATAATTAAAGTCTTCAAAATATTATGAAATTTCTTATATATTTTTATTTAACATATAAAGCATGGAAATAAATAATGTTTGTATGTAGTTCTGCTATATAACAAGTACATATGTATGTATGTATGTACATGCAATGTGGTCAAAAGTATTTACAAAATTCACAACTTTCATCTTCCATGTAGGTGGAAACGAATAAGTATTAAATAACGGTACATTTGATTTAAAAAAAAAATCATATTCTATTTGCATCATAATTATCTACACAAACAAAATTTAAGATAAGTTTTTACTTTGCACTGACAGGAGAAGATTTTAGGTAATTTAGATCTATAATTTATTTGTATTAATATATATATTTAGTGCCCCGAATCAGCAGGCTTCCTCTAATACCCAAAAGTGCTTCAAGGCACTTATCGCAATTTCATGTATTTCAATTGTATTTATGATTATTTTATTATTTATTTCCCTTTTTCCCCTCTACAGGTAAAGTACAATATGTACACACTTTTTGGGGTAATTTTTGACTAACCCCAAAAAATACTAACCAACTTACTTTATTTAATATCATCCAATAGGAGGGAATGTATGTCAAGTTTCATTGAGATAATTTAAGTAAAGCCGGCCAGTCCATTTTAACACCTTGATTTCATAAGCTCCTTTCATCCCCCATCTCTTTCTCTCTCTTTCAACTTGTTTTTCCGTGTCTTTAGGTACTGCTCTGTGTTATGTCAGAGGGTATATTATTCTATACGTAAGTCAGAACAGGACGGATCGGACTATTATAGGACTGCTATAGGAACGATCATTTTTTTCGTTTGATAAGGTATCTGACTGAAATTGAAGGGATTTGGGTTTAGTGATGACTTATACATCTCATATAAATTTTGAACAAATCGGACCACCATATCATATAGGGCGGTCGTGGGCATATTGTGAGTAAAGCTTCAAAGGTTTATTCTCTCTCTTAAATTGTATTCAATAAAATAAGACCTTTTTTATTGTAATTTAAATCATTCGCAATCTATGCAATAAGCACACAGCAATTTTTAAATTAATTTCGTATAAACTGTAACGGTTGGCGTTGTTCAAAAACAAAAAAAAAAAACAAGTAAGAAAGTTATAGTCGAGTATGCTCGACTATATAATACTCGGTGCCCAAAGTTATATTATATATATCTATTTAGCTCGTGATGCGCAATCGCCAATTTTAAGTTAATTTAAAAAAAAAATCGCCTCGAGAATCTAACCGCGGACCTCGTGCACGCGAGTTCAACCCTGTAACCACTGAGCCACACTCTTCACAAGTGTGAGAAACACTGAGTAAATGTTGCCGTGTGTGGGGTGAGAACAGCAAGCAAGCGTACGCTATAGAGACGCCTCTCAACTTTTGGAATTTGAAATGTGTATAACTTCCATTTTAATTATCCGATCTGTACCAAATTTGTAGCTTGGCTGGGTGTGCTCAAAATCGTTTTTATCGATTTGTGGAGGCGGTGGGGGCGGAGCAAAAATCCAAAATAAACTTGATCTACCTGCAACTAATACAAGCACTTTGCAAAAAATGAAAAATGAAGTCTCTAGGTCTTATAGTCTCCGAGATCTGTGTGTTCATACGGACGTACAGACGTACAGACGGACAGACGGACATGCTCCAATCAACTCGGCTGTTGATCTTGAGTGCTTAACAGCAAACACCCGTTTTAAAAGGTATGTTTCAAGCAGCTGATGGACATTTTGTGGGAGTAAGAGTTTTATTTTGTAGATCAGTCCTTGCAGCCAAACTTGGTCGAATGCCTGGGATATATCCAGAAATATTGCAGAACAGTATTCACGGTGTTCATAGGCAGTGTGAATTTTCGAGGTTTGCGATTCACATGCTTTATGGTACCATGTTTTTCTCTAAAGCCAAATTGATGCGTTGGGATTAGATTATTAGTTGACATATATGGCACAATGCGTTTCAGTAAAAGTTTTTCAAAAAACTTTGATAAACACGAAAGTAAGCTTATCGGTCTGTATGATGAGGCCAGAGTTTCCCAGGAACAAATTTTGTTATTGCAATTAATAGTTTCCTGATGTAGCACATACTGGGAGTTCCATAATCATTTTTGGCGTAATGAGATTATAGCCCGGGGACTTATTTGGCATGAGATGCTCTTTGTGATGTAATTGTGGAAGACTGAACTGAGAAGCTACTTGATTTGGAGTAAAAACATTAAGTAGGTGGCTAGCGAATACGTTTTTTTCTTTCTCGCTACGTGCCCATGTTCCATCTGGTTTTCGAAGGGGCAAATCAGCTTCAATTAGCGGCCTTAAGTTGGAATAGTGGATACTTGGTGTTTTGTCGGTGGAGAGTAGCTCAATGTAGCACTGCTGTGAATGGTCTTCGTTGCTTCTTAAAGCCTTGGTAAGTTTTCGTGTCGCTGCTTTAAGTTTGTGCCTTACAGACGGCGATCTGTGGGCTTGCCAATCACGACGGAGACGCCGTTTTTATTGAACTAAGTTTTTTATGTAGGCATTAGTGACGGTGTTAGAAAAGTTTGCCACTGTTATTGGAGTTGTAATTTTGTCTGCTGAGGATATTAAATCTTCTATATTGAGAACTGTGTCTTCAATGTCCCCACTATAGTTGATCGCTGAGTTCAGGTTTATATGAGAGCTTATGTACTTTTTATACTCGGTGCCCTATGGGTACCAAGAGTATATTGAGTTAGTAACAGCAGCAAATGTATGTAACACCCATAAGGAGGCGTGGCCGACCCCATAAAGTATAGCTTTTTTGTACATACGCAGCCGCTGTCAAGTCGACAATGAGAACTATTTTTCGTTACGCTCTTGTGTACTCTCCGACAAGCGTTCGGTTTTTTGCCGAATAGTGTGGGACCTGAAGTTGCTAAAGCATCAGTATAGCAAAATTTCGCTGTTTGGTGGCTCTATATATTATATGCTTAGTGGTAGTATCTTGCCGCCCGCCGAAGTGCGAACAAAGCGCTGTTTTAAAGCTATTCGGCGTAATTCCAGGATTCGGCGTAATGAATGGGTACTATTGCAGAGTCGCACTTAACAAAATCTCTGTTTCCGAAGTCAATAGTCAAAAGCGTCTATCTTTTGCAAATAAGCTTATTTTAGAGCCCCAGAATCATGTTCTATTCTCTGACGGGGTAAGTTCTGGATCTTTGGAATAGAAGAAAAAGTTCTAGTAGGGATAAAAAGAGTAGAAGCATCCAACAAAGAAAATGTAGTCGGCATGATTGACGTGGCATAATAGTGTGGAGGTGTATGGCAACCAGCGGCGTGGGAAACTTAACTTTTATTGATTCAGTTATGAATCAAGGTGGTTACATAAGCATTTTGGATAACAATTTCAAACAGAGTGGTGAAAAATTGGGCCTTCAAAATGGTTTCTTTGTTGGTTTCTGCAAGAAATATTAAAGTTAATAAAATGTAGTTATGTAAAAAAAAAAAAAAAAATTAAAATACATATGTAGCTGAAAAATTTGCGTTCCGATATTTATTTTCTTTTTTTTTTGGTGTACGCAGATTTGTTCTGTTGAGTGTATGTACGCAGACATATACATACATATGTACATACTTATGTATGTATGTTCGTATAGCACGTCATGATATGTTGTGTTCCCCTAGCGCGTGTTCAAAATAATGTTTTAAATTGAGTCATTGGGTATACAAATAATACACATATACAAATATTATAAAGATATTTAATTTATTTATATATAAATTTTTATATATAATATATTAATGTTTGTATATAAATAAAAATTTAGTTAATTAAAGTTCTTAATGCATAATACTTATATTCTAAAATTGGCTTTTAGGTGTAGGGGGCAACGTTTGAGAAGCAGAGTTCAGTCTCCAAATTGTGTCCCACACACATAATTTAATTAAATATTATAAATTTAAATAACTTTTTAATCTGATCTATCTGTATGGCTATGGCTAGGAGATATATAATTTATAATACAACGGGTATGAAAATGTGTGATAACATTTGCTGGATTGCCGTAGTGAGTCAGCCCTCATAACACAAGTTGCAACTAGATAGAAGGTAAAGCCCAACCAACTGACTCATTTACAATTACCGAACTAATCTTTCGCGTTGTTGTGTCGTTTGCATTGTAATCACTTAATTGACAACCAAAAATAAATTATAAGAATAAAGAAATTTAATTTAATTTTATTCGATGGCGGTTTACAAAGATAATGTTCAAACCGAGATAGCAGAAAAATTTCCCTAAATTAAGAAAAAAAGGGAAATAAACTTCTTTAAAGTTCCAATAATAAATAACGACAACTAATTACCATAATAGAACTACAAAATAATACAGCCTAACTATAAAAATATTTCGAAAATATCCGAACAACTTAATTTAAAACAAGAAAAGCTATATTCGACAGCCTGAATTGATTACAATTGCAATTTTAAATCAAAAGAGAAAGCAAAGTTATCTTCGGCGGGATGAAGATTTCATACCCTTGCAGTCTTAGAAAAAATATTAATACAAAAACTCCATTTTCGACAGATTGTTTCTATGGCAGCTTTATGTTATAGTAGTCCGATTTGAACCAAATTGATAGACTAGATTGGGTTGAAACAGATGGACAGACTTACATGCACATTTAGATTCTCCTGCCAAGAATATATATACTTTGTTGAGTCTGTCACACCTCCTAAGGAGCGTTACAAACTTCAGTCCAAAATTAATAAACCCTCTGCAAGGGTATAACAATTGATTTAATACCAATTCGATCGATCATTTCAGTGGCGCCTATAACTTATAATGGTCCATTTATAAGGAAAGTTTAAGTTTTTCAATTTTTACAATTATTCAACAATATATATTTTTATATTTCTGCTCACTCAATCTACTTCCAAGTTGATGCAATGCAGAACATAAGTTTAATTACAGAGGTGTTGAAAAAGCCTAAAATATCAAGCTATTCACAAATGGATCATTTGCGAAATTTAAATAGAAGTAATGCGAATATTTTAAAAATTTGCAAAACTGGTTTAAGGTTGAAAGCTTCACTCAAGTCTATTCGCCCTTTTTTCTTATATAGAGGCTTAATTTAGTTATGTTAAGTTGTGACTGAAGGTTTAGCTATTAATATGTAATACTATTACCATTGACACCAACAGAAATCAATGTCCTGTTCTGTTAGATTGTTGGTAGTACGCATAAAGTAATTTAATTCTAACAAACTGCTGCTACGAGATCAGCAGTCGTTGCTTTGCCACTGGTAGCGTACCAGTACTAGCAACCGTCCCTATCCCTGTCCCTAATATTGATTTCGTCGCTTCTATTAGCGTGGGCGCAGGTTGCAGCGGCGGCAAAATTGAATCAGTGGTGGGTTTGTTAAGTGGTATTTCATAGGCGATTCCACCCCAATGCAGCTTAAATGTCCGTGTACGCCAGCGAATGGCTGGATTCCAAAGTGCGTGCAGGAATAGATAGGGTCCAGAAATCTCTCTGAAAAGCCAGCCTATGACAAACTCAAACTTATGGAATGGCATTGAACCATGCTGCACAATGGTCAATAGCAGCCAATCGGAAAGAAACCAGCAAAGTATGTGCACTAAGTAGAAGACAAGCGGATCCCAGGCGAAAATTAAGAATGCTGACCACGCGGCCAAAGCTCCCAGCACCATGCATTCCGAAAGTGGCTCCAGTAGTATTGTTGTTGGGACCATTGCCACGCGGAGCTTGGCCCAGCGAATTAGTCGAGCCTGCAATTGAATTGAAATTAAAAATATATTACTATACAACAATTCACCTATCTAGTCTCTTTTCCCAAAAACTTAGAATCACCAAGTTGCCAGTGCATATTTAAAGACAGATTTGCCTTTTTGCCATTAAAGACAAAAATAAAGGAACTAGCAAAACAGGAAAAGCACGATTAGATCATAAGTTAAAATTTACAGGATTCATTAAATAAAATAGCTAACATATTCATAAAAAATTTGTTAAAAATCAGACCAAACCTATTACCAAACTAGTCAGTACGACTAGCCCTCAACGAGGCGAAGATAACTTTGTTTTCTTATATTACCACTAACCTTATTCGGGTAAATAAAATAAATTATAAGTTAATATATTTAGATTTTTAAACATTTTTGACACACAAAAAATGTGCATAGCGATTTGATATTGATATGGCAAAACTCTGGTTTCTCATAGTGAAACACACTGTCCAAAGTTAATGGCCAACTTGTAATTGTAAAATATATAAGCTACGTTTAAGCGAAATTTACCTGAAAACTGCCAATATCACACAGTCCGCTATTTTGTAACGCTGGCTGGTTTGAGATGCGCATCTTCCAGCCTAATTCTGTGACTCGTTTGGCAATAAAAAAATCCTCGGCCAAATAGCAGCCAAAGGCACGTAAGCCCCCCAGTTGATCTATGACCGCTTTGCGTAGCAAACAGGACATACCAGTGTGGCAATTAATACCGAGCGCATCAGCGGACAAGTAAATTCTTGATTGAACTGTACCAAAGAATACCTTCTCGAAAGTTGCTGCAAAGCCGTCACGGTCACATGTAAATGGCATTTGGTGAATCAGTGCATGTCGTTCTGACATATTTTGTATCATATCCAGCAGGGTATCATTTTTCATTTTTATGCCACTGTCTGATATCATAACAAATTCATATTTCGCCGCCATGTAACCGGGATGAATATTGTTGATCTTAGGATTAACACCGACATCGGAGCCACCTACAAAGAGCTGAGCGTCCATCTGAGGATATTTCTCCAATAATTGTTCTACGAGGTTAATAGCCGGATCGTTTTTATCTTCAACGCAGAAGAGCAATTCATATAGCGGATAGTCCATTGAAAAAAACGATTCTAAGTTGTGCTGCAAGTTTGGATCCACGCCCATCAATGGTTTCAATATAGATACGCCCGGAAGCGGTGACGATTCAGTGGGCAGCTTACACGACTTCTTGTGCAGCTTGTACTTGCCATAACAAATCGCAATCAAATGCACACACCACGTACCAATCCAGAATATCAAAAAAAATGCTGCAAAGCCATACAACGGCAATGGCAAATGTGACATTTTACGTATGTGTGCAAATTGGGTGTGTTCGACTTAGGCGACGTTGTTTGTGTATGTATTATGTATGGAAGTACGGATCACTTCAAATTAGTATGCATTTGTCCGCTTTAGTAGAAGTGGAATCACTGCTGACTTATTCCAAAACGTCAGCCGGACTTTATCTCTTATCCGTATAGGCCTTTGTCATGCGCTGTGATTGAATCAGCATTCTTCGCGTACACAGTCAACAATTGGTCGCGTTGTTGACTTTTTCACTTTGGGTATGTCGTCATAAGTATTTCTATTTAATCTTATTATCAATTAATTCACGTGTGAAACATGATCGTGTTCATGTCAAAATAAAAATTGCAATGAGAAATAGGCAGCACGGAAGTAAAAATACACTAAAAATTCAATAAATTCGGACCTAGTATATACCAAATAGTGTTATTGAACGCTATTGTACCTTTTAGTATTTATTTGCATTCTGATACCCAGCTTGAGAACTTACTAAAACTATTTTAATAAATATATTTATATAATATTAAAAACAACTTTCGTTAATAGAAAATATGAATACAAGTTCTACATTCTGATTAAAAAATAAAACAAACATAATACAATTACAACATAAAGATTTTGCTTGTAAAACACATCAATTGGTATAATCGGTAAGGCTTTGGCCACATTTATTATTAAACATATGTACAGATATGTATATAAGTACATAAGTATGTATGTACATAGATAAATATATTATGCTTATATTTATTTGTAACGAAATATTTCTTCTCAATTTAATTCAAAACACTAAGCAGGCTGCTCATTAATGTTTAAATTATTGTAATTATGATACTACTATTAGTTACACATATTTGAAAATTAAATAGTAGAGTGCCTGGTCATGCAGGAGCCGAAGAAAAATAATACACCAGATGACGGAAAAGTGGCAAAAACTTGTAAAACAGATTTTGATGCCAAGTACAATATTACCGATATCCTGACTCCGGTAAACGCATTCATGTCTGGTCAGTATAAGCGCAGCCACGCATACTACACAATCCGAAACTATCTACCTGTTGTATTAACAAAAGTTATAGACTCGATCACAAAGGATAAAAACGAACTGATTGCACAATTTGGCGAGGTAGATATGTTTGTATATTGAGATCGTAATTTATATCTACAGTCAAAGCTTGTGTTTTAAAGAATGCCCGCGAGGAGCTAAAAATTATCATCGGACTAATTTCACGCCTCAAGTATGAGTTGCAAACAGACAAACCTTTTCAAAGCTTCACAGGCGTCGGTAAGGAATACTTTGTTTTCATAAGTTGAAAATTTAATACTATAATTTTCAATATTATACATATATTCTTTAAATGTAATAAAATTACAGAAATATTTAGCTTTATAAATTTATTATCTATTTTACATATATGTACATTTGTAAGTCTTTCTCTCCTGTTTTATTAATTGTACGTATTTCAGAGTTGGATCGTGAAGAGTGGAATTACTTCATTAATAATTTATCAGGTCACTCATTTTATAAGGTCTGTTGGATGCATGCTGAGTGCTATTTGTACCGAAAGCTCTACTCATTTGTGGAGAACAGTATCTTTCTCAAAGAGTTTGATTATTTTGGGAAAATTAAAGAACATGCTCTTAAGAGGTGCCAGAATGAAATACTGTCATTAGCCAAATATACTCGACGAAGTGAAAAAAACGTGGATATGTTTGGGGAACTACTTATGATTACTTTGTGGAGCAATTGTAACGATCTCTTAGATGATGCTAATGCATGCATATTCAATCTAAAGATAATAGAGGATACAATTGCTTTAGAAGATAATATACTCGCTAATAATATTACCGACATCTGGAAATGCCTGTCAAATAAGAAAGGCAATAAGCAGATTGTCGATATTGTACTGGGTAATGCTGGCTATGAACTTTTTACGGACTTTATATTAGCAGAGTATATACTAGAAAAAGGACTAGCAACAAAGGTCCGATTTCATGTGAAAGCTCATCCTTGGTTTGTAAGAAATGTTACTGAAAATGATTTTCACTCAACTCTCCATTTTCTGAGCAAGCATTCAGACTACATAATTAGTCTGATTGGCCACAAATTTTTGCAATTCGTAGAAGAAAACAAATTTGAACTGGTACCTCCATCCAGATTCTGGACTTCACCTCATGCCTTTCATAAGTAAGTAGGATTGGTTTCCATTTTATACATATACATAGTTATTTTATCTTCATTTTCAGAATGTCGGCAATTGAACCAGATTTATATAAAATGCTACAGCGGTCAAAATTAATCATATTTAAAGGAGATGAAAACTATCGTAAGTTGTTAAGCGACGTGAATTGGAAGCCTACTCAGGACCTAAGAACTTGTTTGGGACGGTTTCACCCTAGCAATTTGTGCGCTGTTCGGATAGTCAAGTCTGAGCTCATATGCGGACTTCCTGATGGTATTAGTGAAAAGCTAACAATGAAAGAGCCACAATGGATGATATCCGGAAATTATGGATTAATCCAATTTGTGGACAGCTGCGTTGAATTCGGTTATTAAGGGTAAAAACATTATATGATCGCTTTACTGGAAGGTAATTTAAAAATATTAAGATATAATTTAAATTGATGTCAATATGAAGTAGATTTCAGATGCTGGAAATAAATAAGTTTCTTAAACTATAATTTTTATTTTATATAAATAGAGTTATTACTGGAAAGCTTATGATACAGAAAAGCTATTTGTGTAGTTATTGATTTTCAACCCACTGCTTCAATGACAATTACAGTAGATTTGGACTACTTCACTTCATGATGATTTTAAAAAAATTAGTTCATCAAATGTTGCATATATTATTCATTTATATATATTTATATATTTAATATTATGGTAGTCCTTGCAGTCGATAAGAAAAGAAGATGGATGGTGCATTACAGGAAGAAAGAGAAAAGGTCAAGCGACAAGCGGAAAACTATAATAAAACAAGTAAAAAAAAGCTATAGTCGAGTATGCTCGACTATAATATAATACCCAAAGAATTGAAAGTTGCATAACTTTCAGGATTATGATCCAATTTTGACCGCACAGAGCGTCAACATAATTGCACATTTCAAGCATTTTAAGTGTTCCAAAATTGCTAATTAGGTCACTAATTAAATATTTAAAGACCTCGTGGTACGCACTCGTCAATTTTACGTTAATTATATTATATAAATTTATACTCTATATATTTATTTTGCTCGTGCTACGCACTCTCCAATTTTAAGTTAATTTTACTAAATAAATTTTGTTGTGCTACGCACTCGTCATTTTTAAGTTAATCCCAACGTATATTTGTATTTATTAACATTAATACATTTTCGTAAAATAATTAAGAATTATAAATTTTATTATATTTAATTATGTTGTTATTAACAAAAAAAAAAATTAACGTTTCAAGGAATCGAACCGTGGATCACTAGCACGCAAGTTCAACACTCTATCAACTGAGCCACACTCTTTACAAATTTGATAAAGAAAAAACACTAAAATATTGTTGCCGTGTGTGAGGTTAGAGCCTTAGGCAAGCGTACGCCATAAAGACGCTTCCAAATTTTGGTATTTGAAATGTGTATAACTTCCTTGTTAATTATCCGATCTGTACCAAATTTTCACACAACGTCCAGATAAACATATTCTAACTTTGTACATATTCAGTCATGTAGCTTGGGTGTGGGTGCAGTGGACTGTTCAAAATGGTTTTGATCAATTTGTGGAGGCGGTGGGCGGGCATGGCAAAAATCCAAAATAAACTTGTTCTGCCTGCAACTAAAACAAGCACTTTGCAAAAAAAAAATGAAGTCTCTAGCTCTTATAGTCTCCGAGATCTGAGTGTTCATACGGACGTACAGACGGACATGGTCCAATCGACTCGGCTGTTGATCCTGAGTCCGAATATATGTATATACTTTATGGAGTTGGCCACGCCTCCTTATGGGTGTTACACAAATTTGCTGCTGTAACAAAGTCAATATACTCTTGGTACCCAATGGGCACCAGGTATAAAAAGGCGGTTATCAACCGACCGCAGGAGTGTCTAAAACAGCAACAGCTATGATAACAGCAACAACTGCTGCAGTGGGAACATCAGTGACATCGGCTATAAAAATGCGGCACTGACGGCAGCAGTCGAGACAACAACGACAGTAGCAGCAGCAAGACCGGCCACAATAACAGCACGACAAGAGCAACAGCCGCAGCAACAACAACAGTGGTTTTAACGGCGACGACAGCGAATACAACAATACACCTCACGCATCAGCCACGTGCATGTCTATTATTGTGTAAAGTAGATTTTAATGTTAGGATTATATGTTAGGCCAACCTTCGTTAAGAAAAGAAGCAGGAGAATCGATTTCAGGAAGAAAGGAAGGAGAAGAGAAAAAAAAGAAGAGGACGAGAGTTGTTGGATGACCAGCAGAAAATAAGGAGATAGTATTTTCGTTCTGCGATGCGCAGGAAATTATAATAGATAATATATTATAAATTAACATCAGTGGCAACAACAGCAACAGCTCTGATAGCAGCAACGACAGCTACAGTGGCAACAACAATGACACCGGCTGTTAAAAAAAAACAGCACTGACAACAGCAGTTGCAGGCAGTTGTGTTTATTTTTTTTTTTTTTTTTTAATTTTGTCAAACTTATTTTAAATTTCGATTAAATTTATCGACCGATACTCATCCTTAGAAAGTTTTGATCCGCCAAGCTGATAAATGTATATTTTATTTTGTTATTTTACTCAAAAAAATTGATTGAAATAATTGGCAGTTTGCAGAGAAAAATACAGCAGAAATGACAAACATGACATCGTCACCCGAAGACTCAGATTTTGATGATAAAAATGGGATTATTGATGGAGAGACGCCTCCGCATACACTACTAGCAGCCCAATACAAGCAGTACGTATGAATGTGCCATATATAAGATTAAAAAAATACATACATACATGTGTACAATTGTAGATTTTTCGTAGCTCTGATGTAATCTTATTTCTTGATCTCTAACGTTCCTCTTCCTAATAGGAGCTTTGCTTATTACACATTTCGCGTACGACTGCCTTCATCTTTAAAATTGGTTGCAAACTCATTGACCAAAGATAATGAACTGTTGTCCGTATGTGGTGTGGTGGGTTTTTTTTTTTTAATATTGATATTGATACTGTTATCTTTAATAACTGAGACAAATAGCGATTAATCCATGATCTTTGTTCCATAAACTGTATTTTGCAGGACGGAGCAAATAAGATTGAACTTATAGCTGCTGCAATTCTTGACCTGCGCTCGAATATCCTTACTAATGGAAAATTGTTGCCTTTTAATGATAGAGGTGTGTTGCATAGTGTCTGCTTTCAGAAAATCTGACAATACACATATTAAATTCATCTTTGTATTAAAGTAACTTTAGTATTCTACTAAAATATTACTTTTTCTATTCAAACATAAATTGGCGAGAATACATAACAGAATTATTTTAATATTGGTAGAATGCGACGCTTGCGTATGGAACTTATTCTTGGAACGGCTGCCTATAGAGAAACGTAATTTTTTCAGCGCATGTTGGCTGTATGCAGAGTGTTATATGTACCGTAGCCTATGGTCCATATTTTGCTTATCTCCACTGGCTGGCTACGATTATTTCTGTGTCCAAAAGCAAGCAGCGACAAAACTCAGCCTAGAGGCAATGATAACGGTGGCCAAGAGCACTCGCTGTAGTGAAAACAATTTTAACACTTTTCACAAATTAATCAAGTTGAATTTGTGGGGCAATCGCTGCGACTTATCAATTACATCTGGCAAACAGATTAAGCCTACGGACAATGCATTCGAACTTTTGGCTGATCTAGATGATAGTTTGTTAGTAGACGAAACAAATCAAATATGGCAGGTTCTGCACGACTCAAATAGTAAAGGTATTGTGGATATTATACTCGACAATGCGGGCTACGAACTTTACACTGATTTAATACTGGCCGAGTATATCATTGATAAAGGATTGGCACAAAAGGTGCGATTTAATGTGAAAGCAATTCCTTGGTTTATATCTGATGTTGTGGAACGTGATTTTCATTGGACACTGGACTTCTTAACGGGTCAATCTGATACTGTGCTTAAAAACCTGGGAAGAAAACTAAAGCTTTACACAGATGAGAAAAAGTTTGAGTTGGCTCCTCTGGAACACTTCTGGACTAGCCCTTTTGAGTTTTATCGTATGTCTGAAGTGCAGCCGTCCCTCTATGATCGCCTATCGCAAGCACACCTGGTCATATTCAAAGGCGACCTAAACTACCGCAAATTACTTGGTGACTACAGTTGGCATCATACTGAGCCCTTTGAAACATGCTTGCGAAGTAAGTTCCACTATGCAGAATCAATCTAATATAAGGTTGCAAAACAGATTTTTTTTTTCTGAGCAGGTTTCCGACCTACAAATCTGTGCACACTACGCACTATTAAGGCGGATCTGGTGTGTGGACTGCCGCATGGTAAATCAGAAGATCTATTTGGCATCAACAAAGAATGGATGCTCCACGGCGAATATGGCATTATTCAATTTGCCAAAAAGTAGATGCAAATCAAAAATACTACGGGAATTGTGCATTTGTTGCGTAAACTACATTTGTTATTTGTTTTTTCGTTGTGAAAGTAAATTTATAAATCCTATGTATGAAATATATTCGAAATACATTCAATCACTTCTCATTGTTGTTTTAGTTTATGATGCAACATATCCATATCGACTCTCAGCTATTGATGCTGACCAGGAATTTACCATATATGTACATACTTTATTTAGTTTACCACGCTTATAACATACTTTTGCAAAACCTAACCCTTTTTAATAGTTTTTTGGCAGTGACCTACGGTGAACGAAAGTGGTTTGGTTAAATCAAAAGAATGTATTTCATGTAGAATCGCTTATGAATTATAAACCCATAAGTTAGCATGGCATAATGGCGATTATTATATTACAATATTATTATTACTGCCGACCATTCGATTCATTTTTAATATAGAGAAGACTTCGCCGACCTAATAAAGTATATATATATATACTCTGGATTATAGTCTACAGCCAATTCAAAATCCGATTGTTAATGACTAATACCTCTATAATAACTATTTTTATTTGTTAAGATAATTTTTGTCTTTGAATTAAAGTCTGTAATACAATTTGCCATTTGATTGCCAGCAAATTCAGTTTATGTTCATATATGTGCTAAATAATTTTAGTGCTTTTCACACTTTACTACTACTTTAAATTCACGGAAACTTTTTTCTAGTTCGGAATATTAGTCAAAATTTTATATGAAGTTTAAATAAATTATAATAATTATAATTTATATTTAAACAATGCAATTAAACGATCAATCCAACCATTCTAATGGTTCAACTACTGAAGAGGTGTCGGTATTTAGTGAAGAGATTGTTATTAGTTCCGATGATGCATTTATGACAAAGAACAAAATTTTAAACATGAAGCCAACATTACGAGCCCCACTGAGTGCAAGGTATAGCCAGAGCTTCGCTTATACAACATTAAAGCAGCACACTCCCCACATGCTGCATGACCTGATAGGGTACTTGCGAGAGAGCGAGAATCGAATTATGGAACAATGTGGCTGTTATGCATGCTTTGATCTGCGACGTGCAATTTGGAGCCTAACCATACTTGTCACCGATATACTGGAGAATAGAACATTTAAAATGTTGTTTGACAAGGAACCAGATGCCCAAAGCTGGAATAGTTTAATTAAAAAATGCATAAATCGAGAGAAAAGCAAATGGTTTACAGCGGACTGGTTGTTTGCAGAGTGTTATCTGTACCGCCGTATCTGGGCTGCGTTTCGGCGAACAGAGACTCTTAAGAACTTTGATTACTTCGGTCTACAAAAGATATGTTCTACGCGAAATGTAGTCTACCTTATAGTCCACGTGCTGCAAGTGACACGTACGCTTCGCCCCAGTCGTAAAAATCT
>JBAMBR010003495.1:0-14265 GCA_037044475.1 Zaprionus obscuricornis | reverse complement strand
GCACAAAAGATTTTTGTTTTTTTTTTCTTTTTTATAAATAATAACTTAGTAATTAACTAATGATGATCAACATGATTATATTAAGATGTATGTCTATCGCGGTAAATATGCTTGAAGTTATTTTTTTTTTTTGTATTTTTTTTAATAGAGCTTGCTTTGGCTCTAGAGTCTCAAGTCTCGACACTGAACACTTTGAAGCTTTTAACTTAAGTGCAACATAATTTTTTATGTTAATATATATAATGCTAGGCAGACATCAACCTCTAGCCACTGTACACTGTACACACGTCGGCATTTCCCCCTCATTTTCTGTCTGTCAGACAAAATAACAAGCTAATGAGCTTGCATAAATCAAAAGCCTTAAGGGCGTCCTTCTAATGCAGCTGGCCGTAAATTTATTAAAAATTTTGTAGCCGGCATAAATTGCAGTTAATTTGCATGCGCAATGAGAAACAATTAAAACAAAAAAAAAAATAAATAATAATAAAAAAAAACCAGACATGCGTTATGTGTGTTAAGAGTAAAGTGATAAAAGAACGCAATTTTTGCTTTGAAAGCTTTGCTTACTAAGCTGCGCGCGCGCGCGTATTTTACAAAACAAAAACAAAAAACGACAAGAAAGAGCGACAGCAACAACAGCAACAACAACAGCAAAGAAACGAAAAACAGCTGAAATTGAAGCTGTAGCTAAAGCTAAAGCTACTGACACGCAGTGACGTCACAAAGCTTAGCTTCAGCTGAGCGACAACGACGAAAACGATGCTGCTACTGCTGCTAGCAACGTTAACGTCAACGTTAACGCCGACAGCGACAGCGACGTTAACAGCGTAAATCCAATAGCGCCCCAAAATAAGAAGTCGAATTTCATTCCTTTCGTTCAAATTCGTTTGCTACGCTCACGAGAGCGGACGTGCAGTGCGGAAAATCAAAAGACAAAAGCCAAAAAAAACAAACAAAAATAAAATAAACGCAGAAAACAAAAACGAACAAAAAAAAAATATCAGAAACATAATAAAGCATAAAAAAAAAAGAAAGATTTCGTTATATCGCCTGTGGTTGTTGTCTACTGCTGCTGCTGTTGCTTTTTTTGCTGTTATTGTTATATTGCTATATTGTAATTGTTGCTTACGACGTTGTGTTTCGCTAACAGAAATTAAAACAGAAATAAAGCTAACGAATTAACGCGTACATAACAACAACAACAAAAAAACGTTACGAAAAAAAAATCGAAGAAAAAAAATAAAAAATTATAATAAATGTGAATCAGATTTCGAAAAAAACAATTGAAAAAAATTCTACGAAAATAACAATAACAAAAAAATGGTGAAGAACAATAACAATCTGCAAACAGATATCAAAATGTCCAATGACAACAATAATGCAACACAACAACAACAACAACAACAACAACATGCTCTGCATAATGGCAATGCAAATGCAACTGCAGCAACAGCTGAAATTAGTTGGCGCCAAAGCTTATGGAATAGCTGGGATGCCTTTGCGGACGTCATGTGGTTCATCATTTGTAGCATTGGTTATATACTTCAGGTGAGGCATCTTTATCTTTCAATAATTCAACACACCAAAATCAACATTTATTTTTTTTTTATTTACAACAGTCTTAAAAAAAAAAATTATGATTTTTTTTTTTATTTTTTTTGTGGCATTCATTAGTCAAAGTCTTAGCATTCTTGCATGTGTTATGCAACATTCTTAAGTTAATTAACAACATTGTGCGAAAATATTGATTTGATTTTTTCAAAAATGTCAAAAGCAGCTTAAACCTAATGCGTAAAAAAATATATGTAAAAAATATTCTGCAATAAATAAAACTAATTGTTAAAAAAAAAATAAATATGTATAAAAAATATACATAAAAAATATTCTGCAATAAATAAAATTAATTGTTAAAAAAAATATATATAAATATAAAAAAAAAAATGTTTAATAGCTTTTTTATTAATCCCAAAATATTCATAGTAAAATATGATAAATTTATGTTTATATTTTATATATATTTTTTTTTTATTTGTTAAACAAAATTTGAAGGTCTCTGCAGCATAAGAGACTTTCATGTATTTGTATTTGTATTTTGTTTTACCGGAAGATCATAAAAATCCAAAGTTATAAATTAGGTTAGTCAGCGTCAAGGTCGTTTGAGTAAATTGTATATAATTTTTTTTTTACAAAAAAAAAAAAACGAAAAACAGACTTGAAATATTTTACTAATTTTAATAAATTTAAAAAATTTTACTCTAAAATTTTATTAACTACAATTATGTAAAGAAAATAATAAAAAAAAAAAATAATCAACTGCCAAAATTTATCTTAACAATTTAAATACTATAAAAAATTTTCAATTCGATTAAAATTGAATTGTTAACTGCTTGAAAAATAATCAAAACAAGTTTTTAACGCATCCTTGTCTTGTCTGCTTTTATTATTTTGAACTTGCTCTTGACAACGACTGTCATTACATTACGCTTCACAGCTTATCAATTAATCTACTTCTGCAATTTCATTTAAATTTTAACGACTACCAAAAAAAAAAAAAAAATTGTTGGCGGAATGATCAAAAATTTTGATTTTTTTTTTTAATGACACGCGCACGAATTCCTGCTTCTGCTGCAGTATAATCTGCAATCTTTATACTGCATGCAAGTGAGCTGTTAACCTTTTTGTTAATAACTTTATTATTGCATTTTAATTTCAATTTTTTCACAGTTAAAATTCGATTATTTTTGCATATTAATTGGCAATTTATTTGTGATTAGATCGATACATAAAAATACTTTAGCTTAAAGTGTTGACAGCTTCAGATTTATATTTTTGATCAGTAATTTTTTTATTTTTTATTTACATGAAATTTTTGCATAATATTAAAATTTGCATAATATAAAAAATATTAAAAAAATATTAAAAAAAATATTCTCAGCAAAATTTCAGCAGTCTAACTTCCTATATTTGCTAAGCTATAGATGTTAATAAATATTGATATTTTTTTTTTAGAATTATTCTATAGAAAATAAACAAAGCTTAATTACAAGCATTAAATCAATATTAGCGCACTTCAGTTAAGAGTAAAAAATGTTGCCTGTCGTCTAAATAATTAATTAAACTTTATTTATTTATCTGAAGCTAAAGTTCAATTGCTTTTTATATATCAATATTATTCTTGGCACGTAGCACACATGTTGCTTTAATTATTTGATAAAAACAAACTTAACAAAAAAAGAAGAAAAAAAAAAAAAGAAAATACCCTAAGCATTAATTAAAATTTAAAAATAGAAAAAAAAAATATAAAAAATATATAAAAAAATTTAAAAAAAAACGGTAAAAAAAAGTTAAAAACTGAGAAAAAAAATCTATAGTATAAAGTAATCAGTGTTAGCTTGAAGCACTTAACAGATTGCACATTATAGATTGACAGACACTAAACGTTTACAAAAGATTTATCATGATTTTGCAGTTAGGGCCGCAAAAAAAAACAAATTTGTTGCCGTTAATTGCCGTTAAAGCGAACAATTGAAATTTATTGCCAGTTAACAAAGAATTTGTATATTAGGCTTAAGGCGGGAATTTTTTTTTCTTTCTTTTTCCTTTTTTTTGTGGCTCTTTTTCCCTCTGCTCTGTTCAAAAAAATTGACATGCTCGGCTTTTATAAAATAAAAAATAAATAAATAAAATAAAAAATAAAAATTTCACAGCGTTACATAAGCGAAACAAAAAATTATTTTTTAAAGTTTTGTTGTGCTACATAATTATATTATTTTCTCTTCGGCAACGAAAAAACAAAAAAAAAAAAAAATTATTTCCCTTTATTTTTGTTATTATTTTTTTTATTTTTTTGCTGAATTTTGCTCAGAGATATAATCATTAAAAAAAATATATATAAATATATATATATATATAGCATGTTGAATTAGTTGTCGGAGGTCTCTCTCTCTCTTTTTTATTATGCATGAGTTCCATTAAATTACCGCAACAACACTTTTTGCCTGAATGCCTAACTAGCAGTTATAGCAGATGATGCCAACACTGACAAGACAAGTGTAGTGTCAGAGTAGTGACATATTCAGCTAGAAAGAGATAAGAGTAGTAGAAGTAGTAGCTGAACATCACTACAAGAAAAAAATGTTGACATTTGCATGCTGAATGCAATATCAACGAGTCATGAAAGATTCACAAGTAAATTTGCATGTAAAAAGGCAAGCGACGTGCGATGACGATGACGATGACTTTACGTTACTGTTTCTGCTGCTTCTGCTTCTGCTTCTTCTTCTCTTTTTTGTTTTTTTTTTTTGCTTTTCTTTTGTTGTGCTTGGTAATTGTTGCCTGCTGCAATTGCATATTGATTGATTGGGTTAATAACGTGCTTTGCTTGGCTGAGCCAACAATCAAATGAATTTAGGCCGATATTAGTCTGCTTTATGTCGTATTGCATATCTCCATACATCTCTCACTCTATCTCTCTCTCTCTCTCTCTCTCTCTCTCTCTCTCTCTCTTTCTCTCTTGCTCTCTTTCTATATCATTTTGTTATTTCAATTGAAAAACAAAAGACTTAGGCAACAAACTTGGCGCGCAAAAGCTATGCGTCTCTCTCTCTGTGTCTGTGTGTGTGTGTGTGTGTGTGTGTGCATACCTATTGGCTTCTGGAATTGCCTAGCAAGTTATGTTGTTCCACAAAACAGTCGAAATCAAAAAAAAAAAAAAAAAACGCAGCACAAGAAATGAAAAAGACTTATTCCCAACCACAGCGACAGTGACTGCGCTGCTAGCGTCGCTGCTGCGTTTTGGCTTGTTGACCTAGTTCAACTTTTGCATTTTGCCGGCTTTGCAGCGCTTTGAAGCCTGTTTTTTTTTTTTTATTATTAACTTGGCTAGTTGTGGGTTCGTCTACAGCTGTGGCAACAACTACAGCAGCAGCGGCAACACACACAATTTTTATTTCGCGGGCAAACAGCTGCCAGTGCTGCTGCTGCGGCGTGTGTGTGTGTAACGGCAACGCAACTTAGGTGAAACAGAAGAGAGAGAGAGAGAGAGAGAGAGAGAGAAAGAGAGAGAAAAAAATATATAAAATAAAAGAAGTAAACGCAATTGAAATCGAAATTGTTAGCCACACAACAACAACAGCAACAAGACGATGACAACAACAGCAATGAGAGTTTGATATTGCATATGTGTGTGATGCGCACATAAGGTTTGAGTTGCTGTTGTTGTTGTTGTTGTCTGTCAGTCACTCTTACTCACTGTATGATGTCTGTGTGCGTGTGTGGAGGTTAGATGAAGCGCAGGCTCATAGCCCACAACGGCCTTGGCTCACTTGTTTGTCTTATCTTTTATTTTTTTTCTTTTTCTTTTTTTTTTTTTTTTTTTGCTGAGAAGCTTGTTAGCGTTATGTTTGCGGGAATATAAATCTTGACAAGCTTATGAAATATTTATAATAATATATTTCTATATGCATGAGAAATAGCTAGCTATAAATTTAAGATGTTTGCTTAGAAATATTCAATTTCAAGAGCTTTAAAAAATTTAAGTTTTATTTGTGAAACAAAATTTACTAGTTTATAAATTAGAAATTTATATTTATAAAAAATTAATTATTTATTTATTTATTTATAAAAAATTAAATTCATAGAAATATATAAAAAAAATTTTATTTATTTAAATTTATATATAATATTTTTTATTTATTTAAATTTATATAAATATATAAAATTATTTTATTTAAATTTATATAAATATATTAAAATTGATTTAAATTTATTTATATTTTTTTTTATTTATTTAAATTTATATAAATATATTAAAATTTAATTATTTATTTAAATTTATATAAATATAAATTTTTTTTTTAAATTTATATATAATATTTTTATTTATTTAAATTTATATAAATATAAAAAATTTATTTCAATTTATATAAATATATAAAAATTTATTTAAATTTATATAAATATATAAAATTAATTTATTTAAATTTATAAAAATATATAAAGATTTATTTATTTAAATTTATATAAATATATAAAAATTTATTTAAATTTATATAAATATATAAAAATTGATTTAAATTTATATACAATATTTTTATTTATTTAAATTAATTAATATAAATATATATAACAATTTATTTATTTATTTAATTTTATAAAAATATATAAAGATTTATTTATTTAAATTTATATAAATATATATAAAAATTTATTTATTTATTTAACTTTATATAAATAAAAAAAATTTATTTAAATTTAAATTCAAATTTTAAAAATTATTTTTCTCAGTTGTTCTATTTATTTATATAAAAAAAAAAAATTTATATAAATAAAATTACAAATTTTTATACATTTTTTTTTCAACTTATTTAAATTTATAAAATTTTATTTAATGAAATTTAAATTTAAAAATTATTTTTCTCAATTTTTTTATTTATTAAAAATAAATAATATAAAAAAAAAAATTAAGTTAATAATAAAAAAATAAAATCTAAGAGCTATTTTTCTAAGTGTTGCTCAATGTTAAATTTTCATAGAATTAACTTTAAATTTCTAACTTAATATTAGCAAATTTCCGTGCAAAAATTACACAACATACAACTTATAATTTTGCCCAAAAAAAAAAAGAAGCAATTTCCAAAAATTATTAAATGAAAATCAAAAGGCCAAAAATCTGCACAAGCATAAAAAAAAAATTGCAACATCGCGCGCAAGAAATAAAAAAATACAAATAAAAAATAATAATATATAATTTTTGTGCAGACTTTATTATTAACATAGCTTGCAGCATTTGCAGCTCACTCAAAATTCCATTAGATTTAAGCGCATAGAACTTGATTGCCTAGATCTATGAACTGTCTTGACTGTCTTGTCTGTCTATCTGTCTGTCTGTCTGTCTGTCTGTCTTGTCTGTCTGTCTATCTGTCTGTCTATCTGTCTGCCTGTCTTTGCTAGACGCTTATAATTGCTGTACACTGTACAAAAATGACCGGTTAGTTAATGTTAAAGCTCAGTTTAGGTGTTAAGTTTTTGGCATGTCTATAAATGAAAATGGATATTGAAGGCCAAAACGTAAAGTGACCACCCGCTGTTAGTAGCAACAACAACAACAAAAACAACAGTAATAAGAAAACAAAGCCAAACATTACATTGACCGCCTGTAAGACAGCAGCAACAACAACAACAACACTTTCAAGTGTATGTTGCAGCTTCGCTGACGATGAAATGCAATTCAAAGGCAACGCGCAACAAAACGACGACGGTGACGGCATCCAAATTGTATTTGCAGCGTTGTTGCTGTTGTTGCTGTTTGCTGTTGTCTGCGCATGGGTTGCTTTTGGCTTGCTACAATTGATAAACCTGTTTATTTTTTTTTTCGCATATGTGAAGCAAATTATTCAAAAACATTTAATGTCATTAATCTTCGAAAATAAATCTTGAAACTGTTTAATTGATATAATTAAATTTAATCAGTTAACAAAAAAAAAAAATAAATAAATAAATAAATAATAATAAATAAAAAAACAAAAAATAAATAAATAAAATTTACAAAAAAAAAAAGGGAAAAGAATAATTTAGCTTATGTTGCGTGCAGTTAATAATAAAAATTTTTAACTGATTTTTTATATATATTTTATAAAAAAAAAAAAATTATTATTATTTTTAAATATTATATTATTAAATAAATAAATTATATTATATAAAAAAATTAAATTTAAAATTAAATAAATTATATTATTAAATATTTAAATATTTATTAAATATTTATAGCTAATATTTGCTTACTCTTTGAGCCACCCTCGTTATTTACTTGTTGTTTTTTTTTTGTGTATTATCTGATTCAATTTCAGGTTTGTTGTGCATTTTTTTTATTTTTATTTATTTTTTTGCTTTACGCTTTTGTTGCAACTGTAGCAAGTGTTAGATTTCAGCAGTAGCAGCAGCAGCATTTATTTATTTATTTTTATTTATTTTATTTTTTTTTTTAGTTTTTTTTTTATATGTATATCAATTCAAGTATTTGTTTAAGAAGGTCACAATTGAGCCGTGAGTGTGAATGGCAGCGGCAACAGCAACGTCAACGGCAACAAATGGCAACAATTGCAACACAATGCAGTCACAGTGCAAGTTCGTGCCTTAAGTCATTTGTCTCAATGCGCTTCAATTGCTTCTTGAGTTTAAATGCTTGTAATACTTATATATAGCCAATTATTATTAGAGTTTGCTAGCTCAGAGAGTTAAGTATTTTAGCAAAGCATTGCACACGAAGCACAACAACAACAACAACAAGAAACATCGTATGCATTCGTGTATCGTAGAGTCTAATGTTGCTTGCAACTGCTGCTGCTGCTGCTGCTGTTTGTTGGGCAAGACACTTGATGTTGCTGTCTGCCAGTTTCACTTTCAGCTGGCTTAGAATCACCTGGCTGCCTGTACTTCCCCCTTACTTCCTCCCCTCCCCCCACCTGATCTCAACTACTGCAAATAGTTGCTTAGATTTTGGAATTTTCGCAATTCTCCCGGCACGAAGTAAACAAGTTTTGGTTTTTATTTTTTTTGTATCCATTATTTAGCTTTGGCTTTTTGCCTAGACACAATATATGCTTAGATATTTGTACTCTCTGCATAGAAGGCAGCAAAAACATAAATATTTGATTACAACTACTACAAATCGACTAACTTCATGTTGTTATTGTTGCTGAAATTGGCGCCAATTTAGAAGTTAGCATCAAGAAACGTAAACTGAGCGCTGTGAGTTTTAAGCTTTTGTTTTATGGAATTTTTTTTGTTTTTTTTTTTGTTTTTGGCAATTTGCATAATTGCGCAAGAGTTTTGCTACGCCTTTTGCTGCTGCCAATGCGACGACATTCACTTTTTATTGTTTTTTTTTATTGATTACTTTAATGATTTACTGTTAGAATGTTAAGCTAAAAAGAAGTTAAAGCTTCTACTGTTAAAATTTGCAAAACATAATTAATTTACATTAATTTCAACTGTTGCTCAAAATCAACAAAGAAAAAAGCTTGAAAAACTCTTCTGCTTAAAATATAAAAAATTTTAATCTAAAAAAAAAAATTATTATAAAATTTTTGTTAAGCAAATGTTACCTCGAAAAAATATTCCATCAACTAATTCTCAGTCACGTTTCAATCAAACACAATATCACAATCAAAATCTAACTTTGCTGCATTTTGTTACTATTTCATTTATATTTCTTTATTATTATTATTACAAAGGTCAATGCATTCACCTTGGCCATCAAAAAGCATAAAACAAGTTAACAAGAAAACCAACAACAAATATTAAATGATAAACAATAAACGGCCCAATAAACCCTTCAAGTTTTTTTTTTTTTTTTTTTATGCTGACTAAGCAGGTTTTACGTATTTTACAGACACAAAAAAAAAAAAAAAAAATACAAAATAAAAAAAATAAAATGTGAAAAATTTTTATTATTCTGTTTTTTTCTTTTTCCATCTGTTTCTTGCTTGTCTGCTTCTTGCAAATGACAAGGCATATATATGAGCCACGATTATGTTGAAGCTCTTTTTTTTTTTTTTGGCCAATATTTACATATGGCAAAGTCATGATTGGAGTTTATTAGCCACTGAAGTGACAGAACAAGAAAACAAAAAAAAAAAAAAACGAAAATATAAAAAAAACCTAATAGAATTTTGCTAGCTTGAAAAGAATTTTTAACTTCCGTGGTGTGAAGATTTATGCTTTTGGTTTTTAGCTTTTTTATTTTTTAGCTTGAAATTGACAATGAAATTGTAAATTTAATTTAACAGATTTAAATTGAATTAAGTTTGTATATAATTATATATGCCAGACATATATATATATATATAATTTCAACTACTTTGCATACATTGCCAGCGACCATTGCTTGACCTATAAAAATTTTTTTTTTATTTTATTTTTTTTTTCTTTGATTATTTGACGAAATAATCTTATGTCATAAATCTTGCAGTAAATTTATGTTATTATCATGTTATACAGACAATACAAAATATATAAATTATAATTGGTCATTTCCTGTCCTTGTTATAAAAGCAACAGCAACAACAACAAGAAGACGAATCGCATGTTCAATTATGTGACAAAATGTCTGTCAACAAGGCAACAAGTGAAAGAGGCGTCTCATCAACATTAACATCATCAACATCAGTAACATCAGTAACATCAGCAACCACAACAACAGCAACATTACGAGCAGCAACCACAACAACAGCAACAACAACATTACCAGCAGCAACATGTTACCTTTAATGAATAATTTTTTATTTTTTTTTTTTCTTTTGCCATTGCTATTATTTATGTCTTTCTTTCTTTCTTTAAATTTTTTTTTTGGGCCAAAATACGCATAGTAAGCAGCAGAAATTGCACGACTAAAAGTTACCTTAAGCTGACATAAAAAATTATATTTAAACTTTACTTAAATTTAGGCTGCAGCTTAGCTTTTATCAACAGTTTGTTATGCTGCTAAAAATTTGCATATTTTGTAGGGTATAAGAAAGTCAAGTGATGTTGCGACACATTCATTGTTAATGTCAAAATAATTGGACACGCTTGCCAGGCTGGCCGCCAAGCAGGAGTTGCTGTCGCCGACGCTGCTGCTGCTATCGCTGTCGTTGCTGTCGCCGCTTTTGCTGTTGTTGTTGTTGCTGTTGCTGCACCCCTTTTGTTAGTTTGCAGCTTAAAAGGCAGCGCTGTCGTAGCGTGTGGCACGAAGTGAACAAATTTATGGCCTACCTGCCGCTGCCTCTCTGCAGACTAAAAGACGAAAGTGCTACTGTTTTTCACTGTCTTTTCTTTGTTGTTGCTGCTACTTATAAAATGTTATGTTAATGTTGTTATACTTGTTGTTGTTGTTGTTAGTGGACACGCCAACATCAGATCTGTTGCCAGGGAATTTTTTTTATATTTTATTTTTTTTTGTTATCTTTATGCGACAATACAAAGACGTGAGAGTCATAAATTTTGACAGCTTATTGATATTAAATCAAACAAAAACTGAAACTGCGGAAAGAGTTAAAAGAGACTTGAGACACACACACAGACACGTGTATTTCAAGTGCTTGCTGCTTGTGCAGAGGCGTCAAAATTTTTTGGTATCTTTAAACATGCTACCGACCGCCAACAACTGTCTAAAAAATTTCGCATTGTTTTTCGCTGCTGCGCTTTGTTTATTTTATTTATAGTATTTTTTTTTTTATTTTTTCTTTATTTTTTCTTTTGTTTGTTTGCTTTTTGTTTTGTGTTTTAAATTTACATAGTGTCAGCTACTCTCAATATATACTACATATATATAAACAAATATTTAGCTGTAACTAAATTGACTTGCAGCTTAACAGCAACAAGTGCAAAAAAAAAAAAATAATAAAATTGTTGAAGTAGAAAAAAAAAAATACAAAAGACTTAGGCAACGAACTTGATGACATTTGATATGTGTGCGGGCTGCAGCCTATTGTTTGCTAAAAGTGCAAGTTGTGAAACTTGTATTTTGCAGCTAAATGTTATTTACATTATTTTGTAGAAAAAAAAATCTTAGACACAGTGAAATTTTTACCACATATAATTTCTTATAATTTTTTTTAGAATTTACATTTTTATGACTAAATTCACACTCATCAGTGTTTTTTTTTTTATATTTTTCAAAACAGACCGCAAACCTTAATTAAATTTAGCAATTTCCTGTTTAATTATCAACACCTTTTGTTTTTTTTTTTGGTGTATTATTGCAGGACCTTTATTATATTGCCTTTGGGTATCCGGAGAAGGAACTGAACACGGATATTGCATTAATTACCGGTGGCGGCAATGGACTTGGACGTTTGCTAGCTGAAAGACTTGGCAAAATGGGCACCAAAGTTATCATCTGGGATATTAATAAAAAGGGTAAAGCAAAAGAAAGAGATAGAGAGAGAATGAGAGAGAGAGAGAGAGAGAGCGAACATTGAGCAATAAATACTAAAATATATAATTTCAGGCATTGCGGAGACCGTTGAGATTGTTGAAGAGTCTGGTGGCTATTGTAAGGGTTATGTTGTGGATATATCTAAAAAAGAGGAGGTCTATAAAGCAGCCGATGTCATCAGAGAAGAAGTTGGTGATGTAAGTATACAAAGGTCTATGTGAGAGTGAGAGAGAGCGAGAGAGAGAGAAAACTAGAGCTAGAGATAGGCGTTTATAGGTATGCGACAATTGAAGCATAAAAAAAAACTCTACGGCATAATTACTATTCACAGTTGAGCTGACTTGATATGCTGGCTGACAAAATAGTCGACATGTCTGTACATGTTCAACATAAACGTAATTGTTTGTTGAGGGGCGTTTAATGGCCAGAATGTCAGAATACCAGAAAGAAAGAACCCTTCGACGTCTTTTTTGCTTTATGTTTTATGTTTTATTTTCTGTTCTTATTTTTTTTTTTTTTGAACATATGTAGGGCCAACACTCTCACCATTCGACACGCCCTCAAGCAACACATTTATGCATATTTATGTCATAAATTTTAGTTTTGTTACCTTCCTCCACAAGTTTTCAAGCTTCAAGTAAAAAAAAAACAACAAATTTGTATGCATGAGCGCATTGTAAGTTTTCAACGTGCAACGTTCAACCTTGAGAAAAATTGTTGCATATTACGTATAGCATTTAAACTATGCAAGAGAGAAAGAGAGTGTAGATAATGCTGAAGACGTGTCTTCAAAGAAACAGGTTGCCACTTGCGTTGCAACTGGTAATTAATCACAATGTGGAGCATACCTTAAGCTGTTGCTGTCCACTGTGCAGGCTACTGCAGGTTACATTTTTTTTTTTTTTTGTCTTTTCTTTCGCATTCAAATTAATCGCATGCGGCACGAGCTGTAAAAAGTGCCGCGCCCTTTTTTTTATCTTTTGCTGCTGTTGTTTTTTTTCTGATCACATTAAATGTGCATAAAAATCGTAAAGAAGGCAAACTAATTGTGACTTTTGCATTTTGCTTTGGCATAATATAAATCTGCAGGCAAGTTTTAAAGCTCAACTCAACTAATCAATAGCCAAAAGACTTTATCTTTACGGAAACTGACCAAGCAAGTTATGGCAATGCTTGCAACATTTGAAGCGCAAAGCATGTCATGGCATTCATTATCACTATAAATGTGACTGTGAATGTGAATGTGAATGTGACTGTGAGTGCAACAGTGAATGATGCGAATGCAGTTGCTAATATAATTAGCAATGCTTTGCCAAAAAGTGTTGAAAGTCCAAATGTTAGAAATTTCGAACATCATTAAATTTTTTATAAAAAAAATTGTTTGAAGTTTTTTTTTGATTTTTTTTTTTGGTGACACGTGATAAATATTTTTCTTTATTTTTTTTTTACTTTAACTTTAACGCTGCTAATTGGCTTGACTTTAACTTTATTTGCTTGTGCAATTAGAACTTTTGCGTTTTAAAATAATTAGCCAAAAATCAATATTCAAATATTTTTAAAGTGATTATGTCATCAGAATGTTAAATATTAAATGAAATTTATGCAAAAATTACTAAAATTCAACATTAAACAAATTTCAAATTTCAATGTTGATAAATAGAAGAAGATTTCAAATAAAAAATATAAAATAAAAAATATTTAATAAAATTTTGAAGCGCTTAAAAATATTTTAATAAAATTTTAGTCTTAAATACGTCATATTTTTTATTAAATATTTAAATATTTTTAATAATTTTCAATAGAAGATTTCAAATAAAAAAAAATATAAAAAATATTTAATACAATTTTGAAGCGCTTAAAAATATTTAAAAAAAATTGCAGTCTTAAATACTTAATATTTATTTATTAAATATTTAAATATTTTTAGGAATTTAGAAAAATAAAAATATAAATAATTTTAAAAGTATTTAAAAATTTGTTAATAACAAAAAATAAATCAAAATCGCCAAACATTTAATAATTTTAAAGTGCTTAAAAAGAATTTAAAAAAAAAAACTTTTGTATTAAAATTCAAATATTTTTTGTAATTTAGAAAAAAATACACAAATAATTTTAAAAATATTTAAAAAAAATTTTAAAAATTCAAAAACATCGAAAATTTAATAAAATTTTGAAGTGTTTTTCAATTAAAAATAATTGAAAAAAATTGCAGTATAAAAATTCAAATATTTTTAGCAATTTAGAAAAAAATACAGAAGTCATCTTAGGAATATTTAAAAATGTTTGAATTATTAAAAAAAAACCGAACAAAATTAAAAAGTAATAAAAAATAATTTTTATACGTATCA
>JBAMBR010003494.1:0-39430 GCA_037044475.1 Zaprionus obscuricornis | reverse complement strand
CGGCATAAAACACCAGAGGAACGCAAACTACTCGCCGCAAGCCAACGCATCCGAACGAGTAAACCAGTCCGTCTTGGCCGCAATCCGGGCGCACCTGAATTTGGATCAGACGATATGGGACGAGAGGCTACCCGAGATCCAATCTGCGTTGTGTAGTGCAGTACATTCGAGCACCGGAGTGTCCCCATACTTTGCGATGTTTGGCCAGAATATGTTTTTGAACGGGAGTGACTACTTGCTGTCGAGAAAGCTAAGAGCCCTAGATGACTTCTGTGACCTGTTCAGACCGACAAAGCGCGTATAGGGCGAAGATCCAAGAGTCACTCACAGGGCGTATGAGAAGGCGAAGGCGAAATACAATACGAAGGCACGACCCGTTCAATACCTACCCGGACAAGAGGTTTTTAAGCGAAACTTCATACTGAGTGATTTTAGCAGAAATATCAATTCAGAGTTCTGCCGAAAATATACGAAGTGCCGCATAATAAGGCCGGTAGGAATGAGTCTCTATGAGTTGGAGTCCTTACAAGGTAACCCACTTCGAGTATTCCATGCCAAGGACCTGGAACAATAAGGAGGGAAGCTATCATAGCCCGGCTAGCTCAGTCAGATAGAGCATGAGACATCTGATCTCAGGGTGTGGGCGATGGCCTACGTTGGTGCCGAAGCACTTTCTAATTCCTACCATCCCTACAATGGTTTCTCCATGCACGCATCAACCACTTGCGATACAAGCATGAGTGTATCAATTGTCGTTGTCTCTAATAGGCCATAATGTTGGTAGCTTATGTTAGGCCAATTTCTGTTAATTAAATGTATTTTGCTCAATTAAAAATGAATTGTTAAGTTATTATTTAGGGTGAGATGAGTGGACGGTGAAAGTGGGTAAAGTCTGGATAGGGTGTCGGTATAAAGTATTAAGCCGACAAATGGTTGGGTGGGCGTCGCAGGATGGAAAAACAATCTGAAACAACAACATCCTTGCCAGTGTATTGTCCGTTTAGGTGTTGTGAGAAACAAGTCTGAGTATGAATCCAGAATATAAATATTTTGTTAACCGACCCGCCAAATATCGAGGTCTTACTCATCCCTGGGTATAGCCGATAGCTAGCCGGCAATCGATACTTGGCTGTGATTGACAAGTCGGTTCATAACAGAATTGCAATCATAGCGCAGCATGCAAAAGCATAGATAACGGTAAAATACCGTTTTTCTTCGAAAAGAACAAAACGAAATCGAAAACGTGAGTGTGTAAACACTTTCTTGACAGTGTTCAAAATGTGTAAACTTATATTTTGTTGCTTTAAAATTTTCGCTTTCGTTGTTTTGTTTTTATTTTTCTACATACTTATTTTAAATTTTTTAAATAATAGTTCTTCATTAACAAAATATTGAAAAAAATAATTAAAGGCGTTATTTTTGCATGCAAAGTCAAAAAATATGTTTTTTTTACCAGTGTGTCAAGAGTTTCTTGACATACAGTGGCTCACAGCTTATTTGACCCACCTTGTATATTCAAATTTAAGTGAGAATAACATTTTAACTATAGCAGATATTAAAAAAATAAAAACGCAGGTTTTTCGGTGGCTATTTTAGAAATAACAAACAACTTAAATTTTATTAAATTAACAAAAGGTATAATTATTCAACTAAAAAGAAAAATACTGCAGTTTTCTATGTCACAGCTTATTTGACCCACTGCATTTAATGTCAAGACGGCATAGTGTCTGTTTAACGACAAGTGCCGTTAATGTTGCTATTGTCAATTCCACATCGTTTTTATACTCGGTGCCCTATGGGAACCAAGAGTATATTGGGTTAGTGACAAGAGCAAATGTATGTAACACCCATAAGGAGGCGTGGCCGACCCCATAAAGTATATATATTCTGACTCAGGATCAACAGCCGAGTCGATTGGAGCATGTCCGTCTGTCCGTCTGTCCATCTGACCGTCTGTCCGTCTGTCCGTCTGTACGTCCGTATGAACACACAGATCTCGGAGACTATAAGAGATAGAGACTTCATTTTTTTTTGCATAGTGTTTGTAGTGTTTGCAGGCAGATCAAGTTTATTTTGGATTTTTGCCACGCCCCCCTCCGCCTCCACAAATCGATAAAAACGATTTTAAGCAAACCCAGACGATAGTTTGCTTCGCAATTAGCCATAATTCGGACTTGACCGTCCCTACCAGCTTTGTAGGTATATCCATCGCTACTGACAAGACCGGTTAAACGGCTGGCGCTTGATTTGATGATGAGGCAGCTTGGTCCGGGTCGATGTCCTGAGCAGCCAGCATAGCAAAACTGTTAGATGAATTTGTCTGTGTGGAGTTCATCTTACCAGCCATTAATAACTTGACCTTTGAGCGAGTAGGTTCCGATAATAGTTCGTCACTATCCGTTAACGAGATCGTTGAAGAGCGGCTTCTAAGGTGTCTTGCTAGTTTTCTTCTTTCATTAATCGGTGGACTTCTTTCTTTACGTTTAAATGTAACTACTTGCCACTGTTGCTAACACCCGCCACGCCTTGGTCACACATCTCACCCGGTGATGAGACACCAAAGATGCTTTATGAAGAGCAATTTTTTTTTGCGCATGCGCACCAGAACAGTTATTTACTTGTTTGCGCAGGGTCTTGCGATTCTTTTAACGAATAGCAGCAGCGCACTGCTGATAAGAAAGGTTTTAGTTGTTGTTGTAGTTGCGAAGACTTTGAACGGATAACAATGCTTAAATACGCACGTCTGCACTCAGCAAGAGGTCGATCGCAACTGTATATATATATATATATTTTTTTTTTAACATAACTACATTTTATTCTCTTTAGTCCTATATTTTTCAGAATTATTTAACAATTCGATATATTTTATATTTAATTTTAAGTTTTTATAGTTCAAAAATAACACACGCAAAAATCTGTATACACCTTACTTAAACCTAAATATAATGGATATTATATCCTTTTTAGTAACTTGTGGGGTATCCCTCCCCCCCTCTATTCAAAACTTCCTTAAGGCGTTTTGACATCGAATTTACAAGTTTCATTGTTTCCTCTGATGTAATTTATGCCCCATTCCTCTACTTTTACCACCTTGAGCATTCTTTGAAGTAACTGTGTGCTTCCTGATATTTCTTTCGAGAAACCCCCTTAAATGCTCCATAGGATTCAGCTCCGGAGGATATGTTCCCAGCTGATTTTCGACAGTATAAAGCAGCTAACCCTGTGTATTATGTAAAGTATGCTTTGGGTTGTTTTGCCGCTGGCACCAAATTGATTTTCATTTTTTTTTCCGGTGTATACAGATTTATGCTGTTAAGTGTACATACATATACCGACAAATATATATGTATATATATTAAATATATTTATTTTGCTCGTGCTACACACTCGCCAATTTTGAGTTAATTTTACTATATTTATACATTATGTATTTATTTTGCTCGTGATACGCACTCGCCAATTTTAAGTAAATTTCCCTTTTTTATTTATACATTATACATTTATTTTGCTGTTTAAAAAAAATCGTTCCAAGAATTGAACCATAGATCACTAGAACGCAAGTTCAACCCTCTAACAACTGAGCCATACTTTTTACGAGTTAAAAAAAAAAAAACACGAAAAAATGGTTGCCGTGTATGGGGTTAGAGCCGCAGGTAACCACGCCATAGAGACGCCCCTCAAATTTTGGTATCTAAAATGTGCATAACTTTCTTGTTGATTATTAGATTTGTACCAAATTCACACAACGTCCGGACTAACTTTGTACCAAAATGGTTTTCATCGATTTTCGAAGCGGTGGGGGGGTGGGGGGTGCTAAAAATCCAAAATAAACTTGAGCTGTGTGCAACTAATACAAGCACTTTGCAAAAACATTTAAGTCTCTAACTCTAGTTTCCGAAATCTCTCCACACGCTGGCTTCGAAGTAATCAGATTTACGCCACTGGGCCCACAAGTGTCGGAGAGTACACAAGAGCGTAACGTGGAAACATCTTCATTGTCGATTTGACAGCGGCTGTGTAAGCATAGTCTGCGTCGATCTCAGAATAATTATACTCGGTGCCCATTGGGTACCATGAATATATTGGGTTAGTGACAAGAGCAAATGTATGTAACACCCATAAGGAGGCGTGGCCGACCCCATAAAGTATATATATTCTGACTCAGGATCAACAGCCGAGTCGATTGGAGCATGTCCGTCTGTCCGTCTGACCGTCTGTCCGTCTGACCGTCTGTCCGTCTGTACGTCTGTACGTCCGTATGAACACACAGATCTCGGAGACTATAAGAGCTAGAGACTTCATTTTTTTTTGCAAAGTGTTTGTAGTGTTTGCAGGCAGATCAATTTTTGTTCTGGATTTTTGCCACGCCCCCTCCGCCTTCACAAATCGATAAAAACGATTTTAAGTAAACTACAGGACTGACTGTTTTTTTATATGTGTGGGTGCATGTACATATTCACGTGGTTCTGTGCGGTGTGTGCAGGAATTGTCAGCTCGCACAATATATGATTTTTGAAGTTTTCAGCATCTTTGACTTCCTATACCCTGTACACAAAGGGAGCGACCAATGTATATCATACAATTTAACTAATTTTTGTTTAATATACAAATGGAAATAATGTATGCACACATAGGACATACAGTCATGGAAAAAATAATAGAAACGAAAAAAAAATTTTTTGAACCCAAGTTGTTTAAAATATTATACATGAAACAAACTGTCCATGTACCGTTGATGATTTTTCTTTACTATGATATCCCCTTATCTTATATGTTTAAAAATTATTGTGCGATCGACGCAGACTGTGCTTACACAGTCAAAACACAGTTCACAGTTCAAAACATCACAACTTTTCACAAAACGATAAATCTTTCACCATCTGGAGATATTGACTCTTCAATTTTACTTTTAGTGGACATTTTTACTAATGTCATTAATTTTTGATTTAGATTTCATGAACGTTCTCTGTTTATTTTCATTTAGAAAATATACGTTTAGTTATACAAGAGTATATTAAATTTGCATGAGTTTGTACCGCTTACAAGAGGCTCTTCATCCGTCTCTTTCAACTAAAACTTGACATGTCTGTTTTTGTTTGTTAAGCTATTCTTCAGAGCCTTACAGATTTTAAGTTTATGTATACATGATAAATACATATCAGTCAAATTTTGTCCGTATCGGAAAACTTTATCATAATATATATCCATTATATGAACGAACGATTAAAAATTAAATATTTGCTTGAACTAGTTTTGATTGAAGCTTGTAAGGGTGTGAAATCTTTGAACACACCAAAGATAACTTTGCTTTCCTAGTTTTATTCATGTTCTATAAATATTATACTTATTACAATTTTAATCAATTATAAAGTTTCTTAGTTTATATTTATTATTATCCTAATTTAATTAGGCTTTTGCCCACAGATATGCGGGTTGCTATTTGTTATCTTATCTCTTTTGTATATTATTGTTCAGTTCATTATTAATATTATTTAGTATATGTATATAATATAAATATATACATATTATAAGTATATTATAGATATTATGTAGTATTTATGTATATTTTTACATTTGGAAAATATTATCTACCATATTTCATTATTTTATATTATATTATTTATATGTCCTATTTTTTAAATTATTTCCTTTCAATAATGTTTATAATAAATTGTTCTTGTTATCTTGTTCCGGTTGTTATGATTAGATAATTGCATTAGCAATAAGTCACATACACAAAAATTAGTTTATTTATAGCACATTTTTTAGGATAATGGATGGTCTTTTTTATTATTCGCGTTAAAGCATTTAATTTATGATTTGATTCGCAAGTTATGATTTTGCACTATCAAGTTCACTTGCAAGTTTACATACAATGCCGAGATTTGCAGAGGAATAAAAAAGTTGAATCTAATCAACTAAATATTTTTATATCCTGTAGGTACAAGAATAATTATACTAACTAAGGAAAATAAGCTCGAGTATCTACATTCAAATTTTAACCTCGATACATAAATACTAAATATTATAATCAATATTTCGACTTATAACAACAATGGTCATTATTGAATGCTTTAATTGATTTTATCATTATTTTTTACAATTGGTTACAATTGTATTTACAATCACAATCGTAAGTGTTTAAGATATATCAAAGTTGAGTCTTGCGAACGAAATAAGTATTTAATAAACAGGGTAAATCACTTTGCTTGTATAGTTGCATACAGTTTGTAAAATGAAATCAAAATTATTTAAATACATAGCATGGTATAGAAATATATTAAAAGTAAGTTTAAGCAAAAATAAATACTTTTTACACATTTGATGGATTTGGAATTTTCTATTGGCCTACCGAAATTGTTATATCCCTGCAGCCTCAAAAAAACTTTTTCATACAATACATATATTATTATACATATATAGTAGTCCGATTAGGACCAAATTGCGCTGACATACACAGATATCACACCCTGTTTCACTCATTTTTATACTATTGCGTAGGCTATATTAATTTCGCACAGGAGTTTGTAATGTCTCTTAGAATGAGTGGTAGACCTCACAAAGTATATATATTCTTGATCAACATCATCAGCAGGATTCAAATGCATCGTCTGCCATTATTATTTTTTTATTATCGTTTTACGTATTCTCTTTCACAAGAAAAAAAAATTCTGAGCAGAACCGTTATATATTCTTTTCTATTTTGATAATTTTTGTCCCTGAGAAGGGAAGATCATGGTTGCTTAAATACAGATACCTAAATAAAACAGAAAACAGAGAAAATCTAAGCGAGTTGGGAAGTTATATGAGGGCAGCTGCAAATTTTCATCTAGGGAAATCAATTTAAAATTAGATATTAAAGATAGATATTACATCTAACTGTATATCTAAAGAGATATAATAACTATTTGCATAATCTAGGAAAATTATTGCATATGTATAGCGTTATATCTGTACAGATGAAAATGGAAATGGGAAGCTATATGGAGAAACATGGTGTATGCATATTGAATACTATAAAAATGTTTAGAAACAGGACCTTTTTCAGATTTAAGCCTTTTTTTAACCTAAACCTAAACCTAAAGTTTCCATCATGACTACGATTCAGTTCACCCAGACGGTGAAATAGGGAAATTCCCAATGTCATCGAGAACGTCAGGGAGAGGTTGGAAAAACAAGACAATACCAAGATTCAATTAATAGAAGCAATAAAACTCGCTTCGCCAATCAATTTATTAAATTCCATTAATCAGTTCTTCGCAATTACCAATTGAATTTTCAATTTTTGTTTTATGTTTTTATAAAAATTCCTCTGAAAATATATTAAAATTGTATTTTGTATAATTACATTATCCAAATTAAAGGTAATTTATTAGAGTTCACTAAAAAAAAATTGAAAAGTTATAGAGATCAATTTTGTTTTCAAGCTTTGCCAAAATTATACCCCAACGCTGAGATTAATGGTGTTCGTTAACTTGTTGAAGCGCAGTATGTATAAAACTGTTTTTGAAACTCATTTTCAAAATTTTTTTTTTAATAAATGCAATTATTGAAGAAAAGCACGAACTGTCCAAATTGTAAAACTAATTTTGCATATATCACAGTAAAAACTGCTAGATTCTTGTTTGCGAACACGCACAAAATTTAAGGCAATCAGTGCAACTGTTATATTTAGTAAGGAAATCTATATGGCCCAGATGGTGTAACGTCCGTAAGATAAGGTAAACCCCACATTATTGATCATCATCGACATCAGATTTCAAATATATATGCCCCATATCTATCCGTCAGTTTAAAACCAAACTGGAAAATGGAATGTTAGTGTTAAACATTTTTTGTTTGTTAATATTCGTCTGAAACTTACAAGAATTTATGTTTAGTGACGACTTATACATCTGTGGTCGCACTTAGGGATTATATCAATAGATTATTTTTTGTATTAAGGAACCTTGTTTAGTTATTGGAAGCGGTAATGATTTTGCGAAATAATCTGTATGCAACTAAAGCACCAACGTTTACATTTTTTAAAAATTGTACACTAAAATTAGAGAAAATATATATATATATTTATATATATATTACAACCGTATTTAAAACATACAATTACGTTATATATATATATATATATATATATATATATATATATATATATATATATATTTCTGTTTATGGCTTTTGAATAATTGCAATAAATTCATTTGATGTATACATAAAAGTGGTTGTTCATTGTATTGTTCAGCCATTATTTCAATTTATATTTATAATATTTTTTTTTGTAAATATGTATAGGTATAAGCATTTAAAATTCAATACACAACATCAAAGTATTACTATGCATATTTTATGTATAGCCTTAAAATAGTTATAGATTTTGTGTGGAGCTTAATTGTTTAAATTAAAAACATGCATTCTTTTATATATCTAAATGTATTGTAAGAGATAAATCGACTAAGAAAAAAGGACTACCATATAAAATTATTAAAAATAAACATAAATTTTAACAGAAATTTAGATTAACATTATATTGTGTAGGGATCCAAATACTAGTTATATAAATAAATCATTCTAGCATAAATTTTACATTTCGTGATAGTTTATAATTTATTTTCACATTTTTATTGAAATATTTTCATTCTATTTAATTAATTGATAGCTTCAATTCATTCTAATGTTGGTCTATTTATAGTTTATAATTTGGAATAAATATTCGCTTTTTTAAACAGTTTTGTATTATGAATACTTTAATGTATTTTATAATCTCTGTTTAAACATTGTCATGATAGTGAAATTAAAAAATTATTTTTGAATTTAATCTGAATTAACATTTTTCAAATTTATAGATTAATTAGTAGACTTATTGAGATTGTTAACAAATTGTTTACGCTTATGATAATATTTTTTCTGTTTAAATTTTTCTTAAACGTTCGTTCGTTGTATTCTTAAAAAAATTGTAGCAATTTTTATCTGTGTGTTTTTCTATTCACTACAATTATGATTATATGTAAGAAATTAATCGGTTATGAAGAAATTCAACTTTTATGAAGTTTCATAATTTAAATTAGTTTTGAATGCATGATATTCAATGCATTTTTTAAGAAAAGTTACTTATTTAATTATTATTTAACATTAACATTTAACATTATGTTGATTTAAACTTTCTTGCTCCAGTCTTAAATGTTTTTATTTGAAGATCATTTAGTTATTCTGAATAGATGACAAGTGCTTTGCAATAAGTTCACAAATTCGGTGGACGAATTTAATATAATTTATTTAAAAATAATTTTAAAAATAAATAAGTACCAATGACATTGTTTTAAGAAATGATTTATCTGTAATGTGTCAAGTTTAATTTGATAAATTTGCCCAATGGCAACTTCCAGTATCGCACAAAATAGTTTCCAATGTTGACGGAATAAATATAAGAATAAAACTAAAAAAAAAATTTTATTTTCAGCTCGAAAAGTTAAAAAAAGTTCGGGACCACTACAAAAAAATTCTCTGAAAATATGCACAATATTCATAATAATCAAAAAGTTATTTGAAGTTATTTACGTCTAAGTAACATTTCTATTTGAAGTATTTTTTTAACATACTATTATTATTTTATATTAAAAAAAAAAAAAAAATTAAATAAACAATAAAACTTCAAAAGTAACAATAAAAAACAAATTTTAAATTTATATGATTAGATAAAAAAAATAGGTTTTATGTCATATCAACACAAAATTATTAAAAGAAACAATTGGATAACGATGGAATTTATGGTGATTGACTATTTATTGCCATCAACTATTATTGCCCCACCAGCCACACATTTTTGAAGAACTGCTTACACTTCTGCCGCTCATGTAACATTGCAAATAAATTTTATGGCAATAAAAAGGTTGATTTGCCTTTAAAGTATTTGGACAATTTTTTATTGCTGGCGATTTGATGTGGCGAGTGTGTGTTGAATTCAATGCTGCTCCTGCTACAATTAGTGTGTTTCTGTTACTTTATGTTTTGGCAGTTATTGAGCTTTGTGTTGTTTTGCTTTGTTGATAATTTTTTTATTAGAAGTATTGACCGACAACAGCAGCCAACTTGGTTCAAAATTACGTTTGCTTGTTCTTATTGGTTTTAAAGCTGACCTGAAGCACACGATTACCCAAAGTGTACCCATTGAGCGATTGAATTGCCAGTACAGCTTCTTCGTAGTTGGTCATCGTTACAAAACCGAATCCCTTGCACTTGTTACTCTGCAAATCGCGAATAACCTGCGTTAAGAGAGCATAGTCAGAAGAAGGCAAGTCTAGAAAAGAAAATAGAGATGTGAGTTGTACCTTTACTGATTGCACAGCGCCAAAAGGACCGAAGAGCTGCCAAAGCACGTTCTCCTCTGTTTCGGGAGCCAAATTATATACAAAGATACACCAACCAGAGCTGGTTATAGCATTCCCTTGGATCATGCTATTGGTAATCAAATCACTAGTAAGAGGGGAGTAGCGTGAAATCACTGAGCTATTAAAAGTAAGGGAATATAGTTCAAGAATTTATTTAAAAAAATTTTATTCTTTCAAGTTGAAAACAAAAAGGTTATTCTAAAAAGCATGAATATCAGGGAAGTTATTTTAATTTCATTCTGCTATGACCCAGCCCATTTGGTAGACACATTTTGATTCCGTCCTGAATTAGCTATTATTCTGATCGTTAAATGCTCATAATTACTTCTGTCCCTTTTTTTAAATCATGTTAAGTTTTGGTTAAGTTAATAATACAAAATTGTAACAATTAAGTTGTATTACAAAAATCGTTTACTTATTGTGCAATTTGTTAAAACATAAATATGGAACACCTCTTGGTTATCTCTTAGAAAACATTCCATACAAAAAATCAATTTTTGTTCCTATGGGAGCTGTATGATTGATTTAAAACAGTCCTGTTACTCACCTGTAACGCCCGGCATTAGGATGTATTACGGCAGCAGCGGCAGCGGCTGCTGCAGCTCCGGGAACTGAATTCGATGGGTAAGCGCGTCCTCCTCTGTTACTTTGAGGAGCAATATAGGCCGCAAGGGGCTGCAGCATGCTGTTTTTGTTGCTGCTGGGATTGTTGGCGAACTTAACGGTTATCGGTTCGGTGGAGTTTTTTGGTGTGATGCCATTTAGTTCTTTGATGGCGCGATCCGCCTCGAAACGCTGGTCGAAGCGAATGAAGCCAACGCCCTTCGAGAGACCTTGCAGAAAGTATCACAGAGGAGGATACAGAATACAAATTAAATAATAATTATTGTTTGACCATTAAAAACAATTATAGTTTCTCATTTTTAAAGCTAACATCTGGAAAGGTTGTATATATGCTAGTATTTTTCGTGAACTGTATATGTATGTACCGCTGCGTTCCTTGAAATAACACTACAGATGACCTGCACTTTAGAATTGAAGTCTCTTATTATTTCTTATTATAAACTGAAATATAGTTCGTAAGTTTTATAATTATCTTAATCAATAAATTTGATATAGATTCATAAGCGTACAATATTTTATATAACAAGAAAAACAAATAAAATATAAATGTAAAAAAGAAAAAAATATTGTGAACTTTTACATAAAAGTATGAATCATAAAAGTCATATTTAAAAAAAATTGTCATACATACTGTTGATAGGCTCAGCGCGTGCTTCTATTGTATTAACAATTTAAATTTTGTTGTAGAAAAATATAAAAATTTATTAGTAAAAAATTATAAAATATATTTCGAAAAGTTAAAATAAATTTAAAAAGAAAAACCAATGATCTAGTCAATAAGCTATTAACTAAAAAAAGATTTCAAATAAATCTATAAAAAAAGAATGAAAATTTAAATTTCCATAACTTCTATGTTTTTGATCCGAAAATGTTATCAGATATTTAGCATTAAAATTGTGTTTAATTTCTAGAGACGATGAGAGGCGTGACGAAAATACGAGACAAACTCGACCTGCCTGCAAGCACTATATAAAAATGTAAGGTCTCGCTCTCATATTCAGTGAAAATAGGTGTTCATACGACCGCATAGACGGTTGCGTATTGCATCCAAGAAATAAGGGGCTTTAATCTACAATCTAGAAATTCTAAAGCTTCACATAAATTTAACTACAAAATTTAATCATATCTATAAGTATTATAAATATTTTAACTCACCAGTGATATTATCACAAAGTATACGCGAAGTTATTATCTTCCCGAACGGACTAAACAAGGATTCCAAATCGGATTGTGTCATATTTTTTGGCAGACCTGATACATATAAATTGGCGCCCTTTATGCTTTCTGAACTGGGTCGAGCAATAGAGACCTACAATTACCAACATACAAGCACTGTTTGATAAAATAAAAATTGTTGGTTGTGACTTTTTCCGATGAATTAAAATCTGTTAAGATAATTTAAAAACTTCTTAAAGAATTATGTTGGTTTTTTTCTTCTAGACATAAATTTGTTGAAGAATTCCATCATTAATATTATATTTTTTTGTTTTATGTTACCTTTATAGTTTTGTTTTGCAGACGGAGACCATTGAGAGCATTAATAGCTTTTTCCGCATCTTCTTGTTTTACGTAGTTAACAAACCCGTAGCCTAGACTTTGGCCTAAAACAGGAGTGAATAGTATTTTATGGAAACTAGATTATTATCTATTCAAAGTTAGTTTTCAAATACTTTTTCAACTCACCTGTAACCTTATCCCGTATCAATTTGCAGCTTTCGACCTCCCCGAAGCTTACGAATAGGGAACGTATTTCGTCTTGAGACATTGTTTGCGGCAAATAATTTACAATCAAATTTGTTTTGGGGTGCGACTCGTTGTTGTTGTTATTATTATTTATAGCCACACTATTGTTGTCATTGACTGAGATATTTGTAGAGCCCGAATTAGTATTGCCAGCATCAGAAGAAGAAGCAACAGTATTCATCGATCCGCATGCGCTACCATTTTGCTTTGACGATGTAGTTGCACCCACTACAGTAGCGGGTATACTAACAGCACCACCACCGCCGTTACAACCTCCTTCTGATGACTGTTGTTGTTGCTGCTGTTGAGCCAACATTTGACTCTCAACCATGATTTTACACTTACTGCTTTAAGATATAAATAAGAAGGAGACGAGACTTATTCAAACACATAGAGTAGAAAAATAAATAAAGAAATATGCATCACTTTCACGTTTCTTATCCGAACTTCACCAAATCTGAACCTGCGCCACTGACAGTCTACATTAATCCCTACTGTTCAAAAATTGTTCTGCATTATTATACTCGGTGCCCATTGGGTACCAAGAGTATATTGGGTTTGTGACAGCAGCCTCCATATGGAGGCGTGGTCGACTCATTAAAGTATATATATTCTGACTCAGGATTAACAGCCGAGTCGATAGGAGCATGTTCGTCTGTACGTCCGTTTGAACACACAGATCTCGGAGACTATAAGAGCTAGAGACATCCAAAAGTTGAAAGGCGTCTTTATAGTGTACGCATGCCTACTGTTCTCACCCCATACACGACGGCAACATTAACTTAGTTTTTTTCTTTTTCACACTTGTTGAGCACCGAGTAGTATATAGTCGAGCATACTCGACTATAGCTTTCTTACTTGTTTCATATGGGTTGATCTGTATGCAATAAAAATAATTAATAAAAAAAAATATAAAATGTATGGCTCTAGCTTTTTTCCTATCCGAAATCCAGGACAGACAGAAAGATCGACTCGACGACCCTGAACAAGAATATAAATACAGTATGAGACCGGCCACACATTCTAATGGATGTTGCATATACGTATCACTTTTTATTTTATATCATATAGGTTAAAAATTGAGTTTTTCTATGAGAAAGTTTTTTTTTTTTAACGAGAGTTGGACAGAACGCTGATTATTTAAAAACTCATCGTAGTTTAAGATACAATTTGGCAAACAATTTTTTTTTTTTACTGAAAAGTTAGTACATTTTCTGAAGAATACAATGGTAATAGTTTCTTTCCAGTATTTTATTTTCGCATTTTCTTGCCTATACAATTTTTATGCTCGGCTTTCAAGAAACAATATTGAGGTAGTTGGATAACTCAAAAAGTAATCTGATGATTTTGCTGAAAATTTCAAAAATTCGTCATATAATTTTTTAACACTTCAACCTTGAGCTATAAATATAAATATCAAATATTTAAGTAGGGTGGAATGCAAAATTTTGGGATTATAGGCAGACTTCCAGGCGCCGATGCCGATGCAATAGATCTTCATTTTTGCATCATATTATAAAGACTTACACCATGGGGAACAAAGGCACAGAAATTTCTGCTGAGCAGCGAAAAATCATTTTAAACTGTTTTAAGATGGAAAATCTTATAGAGAGATTTATAAATAAATCACTATAATTTTACCGGCAGACTCTTGCCAAAGGCTTTCATTATAAACAGTCCCATTATAAACAGTGCTCGAACAAAGACTATTCGGCGTAATTCCAGCATGAGAGTCTATGAAGAACAGCTCCAATCCCAAAGGATAGTTTTTCCAAAACTGTTTCAGAGGTTATGGTACTCCGTGTTATAAAAAAGTATAGGTACCATTGTAAAGGCAGTTTAGACATATGCTATTCAGTTGTAGGGAACTGAAGTGAATTCTGAATTACTACAACATACAGTATGTCAAGAAACTCTTTACACTATGAAAAAAAAAACAAGTAAGAAAGTTGACTATAACTTGTTTGTTTGCTCGACTATATAATACTCGGTGCCCGTGCTGCGCACTCGCCAATTTTAATATAAAAAAAAAAAATTAAAAAAAAAAAATTTAAAAAAAAAAATTGTCTCGGGAATCGAACCGCGGACCTCATGCACGCGAGTTCAACCCTCTAACCACTGAGCCACGCTCTTCACAAGTGTGAGAAACACTGAGTAAATGTTGCCGTCGTATGGGGTGAGAACAGCAAGCAAGCGTACGCCTTTCAACTTTTGAAATTTGAAATGTGTATAACTTCCATGTTTATTATCCGATCTGTACCAAATTTCTACACATCACAATCAGTGCTGTAGCTTGTCTGGGTTTGCTTAAAATCGTTTTTATCGATTTGTGGAGGAAAAATGTGGAAAAAATGAAGTCTCTAGCTCTTATAGTCTCCGAGATCTGTGTGTTCATACGGACGTACAGACGTACAGACGGACAGACGGACATGCTCCAATCGACTCGGCTGTTGATCCTGAGTCAGAATATATATACTTTATGGGGTCGGCCACGCTTCCTTATGGGTGTTACATACATTTGCTCTTGTCACTAACCCAATATACTCTTGGTACCCATAGGGCACCGAGTATAAAAATAAGTAAGAAAGCTATAGTCGAGTATGCTCGACTATTTAATACTCGGTGCCCAACTATTTACAAGTGTGAAAAAAAAAAAAAACACTAAGTTAATGTTGCCATCGTGTATGGGGTGAGAACAGTAGGCAAGCGTACGCTATAGAGACGCCTCTCAACTTTTGGAATTTGAAATGTGTATAATTTTTCATGTTAATAATCCAATCTGTACCAAACACAACGCCCAGACAAACATATTCTAACTTGTACCAAAATTCAGTCATGTAGCTTGACTGGGTGTGGGTGAAGTGGTGTGTTCAAAATGGTTTTCATCGATTTGTGGAGGCGGTGGGGGCGTGGCAAAAATCCAAAATAAACTTGATCTGCCTGCAAATACTACAAGCTCTTTGCAAAAAAAAATGAAGTCTCTAGCTCTTATAGTCTCCGAGATCTGTGTGTTCATACGGCCGTACAGACGGACATGCTCCAATCGACTCGGCTGTTAATCCTGAGTCAGAATATGGGGTCGACCACGCTTCCTTATGGGTGTTACATACATTTGCTGGGCACCGAGTATAACATATTTTTTTACTTTGCATGCAAAAAAAAATGCCATATGTTAACTTTTTTCAATTTTTTTTAATAGAATATTATAAACTAAAATATTCTTAATGAGTAAGTCAAAAAACCGAAAACAATCCGAATAATAATAATAAAACAACAAAATATCAGTTTACACATTTTTGACATTGTCAAGAAACTCTTTACACAAAATACTTAAGCTACAGTCCGATCTTATCCGACCGGCCGTTTCCGACTTATATAGAGCTGATGGGTATAGTGAGTATCAAGTTTCATTTAGATAGCTTTAAAATTGAGAGACTGTTTTAGGTTGAAACTGGCAGATAGACTGTAATGTATATTTGGTTTTTCCTGTCAATGCTAATCAAGAATATACATACTTTATATATTTACACCCCTAAGGAGCGTTACAAAACTTCTGCCTAAAGTAAGTATGCAAAGGAATAAAAAAAACGCTTCAGTTAAGTGTACTTGTCTGTATGATACGCGGTACTGTAGAAGCGTAACAAAACAAGTTTAAAATAACATCCATATTAATATTTCCATCTGAGCTAATATTTATAGATTGTCCATATTACTCCTCATTACTAACCAAGATTAAGTTACCTTTGTGGTTGTAGCTGTTCCGCTGTTTTATGTGGTCATGTTCGATTTCTAAAGAATTCAATTCTCGAACTCTTGTGGTCTAACACTTAACTTATAAATATAGTTTCTCATATGTACAAGTCAAATATAAGATTCCTGTGTTCAGAATAAATTACTGTGGGATATAGTATTTATAGAACTGGAAGGAGACGTAAAAAAATGTAAATTGTCCTCAAATATTTGTAACAAATACTGATTTGTCAAAAAAATCTAATCTAACTCAAGCAGATTTCGCTCTTTCCAATCGATAATAATCAAGTATACATCTACATCTTTATGTAATATTCGTTTCACAAAAGTTATTAGTCACTTAAAACACAAATAGGTATAATAAATATAAATAAGGTATAATAATTACTTTTGATTCTTTCTATAGAGTTCACTTTTTAAATAATACTGCTGATTACTCGTCGTGAAATCTGCAATGATATATATGTAAATATCTTTATATATTAAGAAAACAGCATTTGATATATCCTAAATATAAGGGCGCTAAATTGTTACATACATATGTTAGTCAAAAACAGACTACATCTACCTTTACTTGTACAATGTACATATGTAATAATAATTATATAATAATTTGACACCAGCATCAATTGATGAGCAAGCATTGAGCCGGACGTCAATGCATAGCCCTAAGTTTCATCTTTGCGTAAGTTCTTCGGAATAATTTTTGTAAGGCCCGAGACAGTCGGAATCATAGCATTGTAATGAATATTTCGCACACAATAAATAAAATAATTGAACTCAAGCGTTTCAATCATAAATAAACAAATTGGCGCCCAACTAGTGATAATTTCGATTGCACACGCGTTTGCAAACGTTATATTTGCAAATTAAATTTACAATATAACGCGGCTACATAAATAGTGCAGCACAGTGAAAGTCGCAAGCTAAAATCAATAAGTTTCGCAGTGTACTCTCACAGATACTACAAATTTGGTGTCCATTAACAATTCAAACAAGTAAGAAAGTTATATTATATATTTATTTAGCTCGTGCTGCGCACTCGCCAATTTTAAATTAATATAAAAAAAAAAAATTGAAAAAAAAAAAAATCGTCTCGGGAATCGAACCGCGGACATCATGCATGAGAGTTCAACCCTCTAACCACTGAGCCACACTGAGTAAATGTTGCCGTGTGTGGGGTGAGAACAGCAAGCAAGCGTACGCTATAGAGACGCCTCTCAACTTTTGGAAATTGAAATGTGTATAACTTCCATGTTTATTATCCGATCTGTACCAAATTTTTACACAACGTCCAGATAAACATATTCTAACTTTGTACCAATTCAGTCCTGTAGCTTGGCTGGGTTTGCTTAAAATCGTTTTTATCGATTTGTGGAGGCGGAGGGGGGCGTGGCAAAAATCCAAAATAAACTTGATCTGCCTGCAAACACTATGCAAAAAAAATGAAGTCTCTATCTCTTATAGTCTCCGAGATCTGTGTGTTCATACGGGCGTACAGACGGACAGACGGACATGCTCCAATCGACTCGGCTGTTGATCCTGAGTCAGAATATATATACTTTATGGGGTCGGCCATGCCCCTTTATGGGTGTTACATACATTTGCTCTTGTCACTAACCCAATATACTCTTGGTACCCAATGGGCACCGAGTATAAAAATACATCGGCACCTTACGAAGTGATAACTTTTAACTTAAAAAAATTATTTTCAAATCTGCAATAAATTTGAATAAAAAAATAATCGGAGTGTGAGTTACTTTAAGCTTATTAATTTTTGCAACGACAGATAACAACAACAACAGATTGAAAATATCTTGAACAAGACTATGTTTATTTCATTTCCGTTTATTGTCCGTAATTTGTAATTTGACCCCTAAAATTTCTTTTTGTTGTTGTGTCTGTGTTCAGTCACCGACATATGATTTTATTATTGTTTGCGGCACTAGCCAGCTCCGTTATCAGACTACAGGGCCTCTAGCCGACATTCTAATGGTTCAGACTTAGATTCTAATAAAAACAGAACCATCAAGTCAAAGCCAGTTTGCGTACCTTTTTTAGCAAACATAGACCCAGATAAACTTCGAGTAGTAGTTAAGGCAGCAATTAGCAATGCTTTAGCTAAACAAGAGGCCATTCAAAAGCGTAAGCAGCAAGTTTTGGTACAGAAAATTAATAAATTATCTGAACAAGTAGCTGCAGCTCACATTACGTTTCCAACAGTGCAAGCTTATACTGTCATAGACAACAGAAAATAAATTCATTGTGACGAGACATTGTGTGCTTGCCCGAGTTTACTGGAATCATATGTCTGTTAGAGGCAGGTAGCGGTTGCTGCACACCACATTTTCAAGCCATATAATGACAGTTCACGCAACTACCAGGCGGTGATTATTATGAGAAGTAAAATTAGGAGGCCTGCTGATGCCTTGCTATCTTCATTCGGCACAGTTTTAAATTTCGATGCTATCATAAGTGTCTCGACTTTACTTATAGCGATAAGGGGTCGATTCATGTCATAGAACAGGAGTTAGCGTCTCTCAGACAAGGATCGGAATCCCTTCTTCAGTTCTATGAAGAAGTGGAAACAAAACTCACATTGCTAACCAATAGGTCAACATGTCAAATGATCCGTCCATGGATAAGGGCCTGTGCGAAAAATTCCGTGATGATGCATTGCGGAAATGCAAATGGAGGTAATAGTAGAGTATTTGGGTAAAAACGATTGCAGAAACACTGAAACTTGTAAACTCGATGCCAAAACGCCTTGTGGAAGTTTTACATAGACGGGGGTACCTCACTAGTTATTGTAAAGGGTATAATATCCATTATATGTAGGTTAAAGTAAGGTGTACGCTAATTTTTTTTGGATGTACGCAATATAAGGGAAACTGAGGCACGAGCCGAACTGCAATATCGCAAAAATTACGTCATGAAAAATAGGTAAGTGTTCATTACCTTTAGTCAGTCTATGGCCCTCCATGAACAAAGATGTCCTCGAGTGGTCCAGAGTTTGCTTACCATGTCAGCGCTCTAAAACCCACATGTACAACCACCTCTTACCAGAAAAGATCGAAGTGCTAACCGGTAGATTTGATAACGTTCACCTGGATATTGTAGTTATGCCACTACAACACAACTATCGCTACTGTCTGACGATGATTGACAGATACACGCGATGGCCGGAAGCTGTACCTTTCTCAAATATTACTGCTGAGACCATAGCTACGACGTTCTGGACTCACTGGATATTTCGATTTAGTTCGCTAAAAACCATAACACAATTTGAGTCGACAGTTTTCAAACATCTTGCTAATCTGGTTGGAAGCAAACACATACACACGGACTCATTGAGAGGTGGCACAGATCCTTTAAGTCATCTTTAATGTGCAACACAAGTACTCAGTGATCGGAGTTACTGCAAACAGTTCTATTAGGACTTCGTACCTATTTCAAGGAGGATCTCAAATCTTCCGCCTCAGGAATGGTATACGGAACACCAATTCGACTTTTAAACGAGTTTTTCACCGACTTGGACGATACGGTTAATCCCACCGCTTTTTTGAGTATTTTTCGGGAACACATGCAAAAAGTGCGACCGACATCAACAGCACACCACATCAAGTAGAATATGTTCGTACTAAAAGGGATCGATAAATGCACACATGTATTTCTCCGCACTGACGCCGTAAAGCAGCCGTTGGAAACACCCTACACTGGTCCTCATGATATTATCAGACGCGAAAACGATCGTGTTTTCACTATAAGACTCAATGGCCACGAGACTGCAGTATCAGTTGACCGCCTCAAACCAGCATTCCTCGTAAAAGACGACCGCCAGCTGGACACAGAAAATGCTACCCCTAGACTGACCAGGACATATGAGAGAAGTCATCGAGTTAGATTTTCTAAATAATATTCGTGACACCTTCACTGGAGGGGAGTACTGCGACGGCCTAATATCGCAACAGCGTCATCAGTAGTAAACCAACTCTCACGCGATAGATAGATAAGCTTCAGCTGACGATTAATCGATAAAAAGCTCGCTCTTTATCGGCAATTCAACTTGGCTGCACGCGTATCACTTATTCTTAATAAGCTTATTACATTTCTGTAATCCTAGCTCTAATTGATATAAATAAATAGTAAATGACAGCTAAACTTCGCCATAAATCATTCAACTTTCTAACATTTTAAAATTTGATAGTGTACTGTTGAGTAAAATAGTAAATAAACTTTTTCCATTGAGTCTATTTAATTTTTATTGTTTTAAAAACTTTAATTTTGACCACCAAATAATTTTTTTTATCAGTCAAAAGAATTATTTAATTCCTTTTATTGCTTACCATGTAGCTTCCATTGGAACGATTCTACGAAAATTAAGATGTTGTATAAAAAACATTTTTTTTCTTATTTTATCCAGCCGAAACTAAAGTCTAGTGACGATTTATAAATCTCATATAAAATAATAGTCAAATTGGACAACTGTAGCATATGACTCCCATAGGAACAATCAGTCGAAAATTAAGTTTTTTTCCAAAACTGAAAGAGTACGACTTCATCGGCCCATCGAAGACAACTTTGCTTTAATGTTTAAAATAATAAAAAGCTGCGATACGTTTAGAAAGATACATCAATTGGGATAAAATTGCATATTTAAGGTTAAGTATCAGTAACTACAACAATAGGATTTATAACTATTTAAAACAGATAGAATTATATAAGATACCTAAAGATTTTACCTTAAAAAAATAAATAAAACGAAATGTTTAATTTTCTAAACCTGTTACGTTTTGATTCTTGCCTTCTCTAATGTGAACACGATTACGAAACAATTTCTTGTTTATTTTTGATTTTATTTTAATAAACAAAAACAATCCAAAATTATAACAAAAACGACTGCAAAATAATTTAGAATATTATTTTCACACAGATAAATATAATAAAAAACAAAATCGAACCGAACCGAGCGCGAAAATATTGTTAATAATAACAATCTTACAAAATGATAATAATAAAAAAATGAAACTGAACAGAAATTAGAATAAAGCACACGGTGCTACAACTCAACAGAACAGAAATAAACTGATTCAGCTAACTGTATGGAAATTATTTTTATGTATTTTATGTATGTGTATGTATACATATGTACATATACCATGACTTAAGAGTTAAACGTCGCATTTTCATTGGGCCAGAAAGAGAGAGTATTAGTAAGTAGTAAAAGAATGAAGCACATGTCTGTGCTCTCTGGACAGTTTGTGTGATGAACATTCTCTACGTTGAACCAGAACCAAGCGTATGGTTTTATAGATCACAAGAGAGAAAGTGTAAATATGTATGTATGTAAGTATGCATGTACACATAGCCAAGATAATGCAGCGCAATAAGTAAAAATACGACATTGTAATAGAGGGCGTCACACTGTATTTTTATACAATATCTCGTTCTTACAAGGGAACCGTTCAGTTAGTTGTCACAACAACGCAGCTGTTAAAATATATTTAAAACAACTGTTTAAATAGGATATTAGAAACAATTTAATTCAAATTACCTTACGTTTACAAAGATTCAGAAAAATATACATACTATTGCATAAATATTTATATATATGTATATAAATAAATATGATTTATTATGTAGAATTCTATTTAGCCAAGTGACTTAAATTAATTGCAAAAGTAGCGAACGTTTTAAATTATGTGTATATAAAAATCTTCGTCCCGCCTATATTCGTTTATTATTTTTCAAGCATCACCATCCATAGTTTTATTAAATACAAATAATCAACAAAACTTAAGTAAATGTACCTACAATGAATGTATAAAATACAGAAGAAAAAAAAACACAACAAAAAAACTAGGCGACAATAATAGTAAGTGGTGAAAAATGAAAAATGGACAAAACCCTTTTGGGTTCGGTAGAAAACTAAACACAGATACAGAATAATAAATACAGAAAAAACTACAGCACCCAACTGTAGTCAGTTGAGCGCGCCCTAAGATATGCAATTGAAAGAGAGCGTGATAATGGTTGAGCGTGAGAATGGTTGAGCTTGAGGGAGGGTTCGCTTGGCTGCAAGCAACGCAACTGACTGAGTTTTTAGGTTAGGTTAATCGGTGCTGCACGAAGGAAAGCTGTGTATGAATATATGTGTAGGCCACGTATGACAGTAAAGAGTAGAGAAATGCCAATGAATTGTAGCAAGTTATTACAATTGTGAGCGGAATTTATATAAAGTGGTATATGAAAATGGGAAAATCGACTTGGCACAGGACAGTTCACATTTGAGTACAACTACAATATTTTTCCACTTCTATGAAATTTACACAAGAACTTACCTTAGTTTTATTACTGCAGTGTCAAGAGCCTTGCAAATACTTTATTTTGGGTAATTGATTAAAATTTGTATTTATTTTAAATTAAAACAAATTCACAAAATATTACTTTGAAGCGAAAGTACATACATATGTTAAAGAAATTTATATACATGTGTACCTCTATGTATATGTAGTTATGGTATGCTTAATGTCTGTTTTTTACCGATTTACAGCACTTTATAAACGACGTGAATACGATAATAATAAAAAAAACACAACTTGCTGCCGGAAAGTACAAGAACTAAATGGTAATAGTGTACAAGTGCAGACAGGACAAATGCAGTTAGGACAACTTTAACGTCGGCGTCGACGTCATCGCTAAATGTATAGTCGACTCCACTGCTGCAATAGACTCTCTCCCTGTTTGGTTTTAGAACAGTTGAGTGATGCTGCTGATTATCATGTTGGTGGAAAAGTAGCAGCTGAAACAAAATGTGAAGCACAATTGCGTGGGTTTCCCTAACAGTAAAAAAAAGTAATGATTTTAAATGCTTTGCGTTAATCTGCGCTCTTGAAAGTGGAAAAAACTTTGTCTTCAGTTTAATACAGAGCTTCTTTTGCTGTTGGCAGCCGATCGTTTTCATGACTGCTGTGTAATTAGAGACTTGTTTGCTTTGGTAGATTTGGCCTCGATTTCTGACGCTGATCATAAATATATATGAGCATATTCAAAAAAATGTCCACCACGACAAAAATATTACAAGATTTTTTTTATTTTAGTTTATTTATTTAAAGGATATGTTGTGGTTACGAAAAATATTTTGTTTTGACTACTAAATATTTGAACAGAAACTTTCAATTTCGCTTTTTAGTTTTTATACATTTTTTGACGGCTTTCTTTTACATTGGTATTGACCATATATTCAAAATATTAAAAACTAATTAATTTAGTGTCAGTTTCTTTTTACGCTTATCAAGTACTGAGAAAATAATAATGATAAATCCGGATTTTTTTGAGCACTTTATGCGAATGGTCATAAAAAACGTCTGTAAAAGTATATATTGTTTGTTGGGTTAATGCCAGAATGAGAGTATGTAGATGCCGAAGATGCAGAAATGGTAAAAAGACTCAGCGCCCATTGCGCAGGTTCTGCTGCACACATTCATTCGCTGCAGCCAACAATTCAACAGTATTGCAAATATTAACCTCTCTTTGCATTGCTGTAATTTACTCTCTTCAACTTTTCTGCACTTATCGGATTACTCTACATTTTAACACAAACAAGGGCATAAACAAGGAAATTAAGAAAATGACAAATATAAAACTAATTGAGGTAGGTTCAGGGCTTCACGAGACAATGGCGGCCGCATACGAGCCACAGTTTGACTAAAAAAAAACCCAAACAAACACTTCAAGCAACCTTCAAGCAATGTATTTCAATTGGAAATACAAAAAGACGAAGTAAATCGAAATCACAAACCCAAACGTTAAATCCGAATACACCTAAACAAGCAATTTGCTCTTAGTTTACCGATTTTGTATTTAGTGTTGGTCGTACATATGTATTAACAAATTTATATCAGTATTAATAAATTTAATTATTTTCTTGAATTTACAAAGACATAAATTTATCACTGAAAACTATTAATTTATCTTAATGGAGTCTGCAAATTTATAGAAAGTAGAAGAACGATTCTACTAAAAAGGTAGGTAAAAGTCTCACCCTACGGCTTTATTGAAACTTATGACGGTTATGTTTATATATATGATTATCCACATAATAATACTTGCTTCTGTTAAATGCACGTTGACTGCAGATGTTGCCCAAGTAGTAAATCTGAGCGTAACAGTTCATTTATCTGCATATTTTAATTGAATCTTTGTTGGGAACATTAATACTTTATTGTATAGAGTAATATTTCATTAAAACACAAGAAAAACACTGCGCCCTATAATGCATTTATGTTACAAAAACCAACCTACAAAATTCAGATTCCCTAACATTTCTTATTATACTAACCAATATCGATGGGAAATTCCGAGATTTTTTTATTGTCATGCAAAACCTTTCTTTTTTCAGACATGCCATGTCTCAGATGTCGCACTCTTAAACTAATTTCATCATACAAAAAGTCAAGTTTGACCATTGCTACAGAAACTACATGATATAGTAGGGGGGGTGGTATAGGTCACCGATCGTTTCTATTGTAACTATATGGTAAAGGTGCCCTATCCGGGTATCCGAGAGCACACTCGACTGTAGCTTTCTCACTTTGTTATTTGCTTATATGACTAAAAATAATTTCAATGCTTGCTTGCTTTAGTAATGAGCACGAGGTCAATCGAAGACATATGGTAGTAACACTTTTAAAAAAGAACACATGTAACAGAAATATGCTGTCATCTTACTGCCACACTGTTGCGTTTCAAAAGTTTGTAATATCTGAAAAAACGAACCCAAAAGAAGTAAATAAATTTTAGAAAAACTACATGACCGATCACGAAAAGTTCAAAAATTTCAAACAAAATACACATTTAATGGCTTTCTAGTATTTTTTCATTTCTTATAATTATACCAGTTTTAGCAAAATTCAATTTTTATAAAATTTTTCATCAATTATACAATTGATGCAAATGCACACAAATTTCTATTGAGGAGCGAAAAATAATCTTTAAACTATTTATAGATGGAAACTCTAATAGAGAGATTGGTGCCCTAATTGGTAGAGATCACTCCTCCATCCAAAAAATAATATATCATTTTAACTTTACCGGTAGTATCTTGTCAAAGGCTCGATCTGGCCGCCCGCCGTTACTAAAGGAGCTGTTATTACGTCTATTCGACATAATCCCAGGATGACAGTTACGGTACGCCGTGCCATAAAAAGGCTGGGTACCATAGCAGAGTCGCCCGTTAAAAATACCTGATATCTGACGTCAATAGTCAAAAGCTTCTATCTTTTGCAAATAAGCTTATTATGTAAGTAGGCGAAACTATTATTTTAATGTAATTAACTTAAGTAAGCCAATCACCACTGAAAGTGTGGCGTTCTTACCATTTATGAAAAGTAAAATAGCAAGCAAGGTTAAAATACCGGGCACGGATGCCATTATTGCCTTACGGCAGTATTTAGAGAATGCCCACGCGCCGTCAAATATTAGTCCTTTAAAGTATTGGAAGGTTTGCCTGAATTGATTTTGAAATGATTAAAGTCTCTTGCATTTCAATTTTTCTTTTAGATTCACGCTACTGACATGGAATCCGTGAAAGAGTGTCCCTTTAAATAATTTTGTATCCCAGCGTGTTCGACGTAGTCGGATAGGACATTCAGCAGGGCTAGATGATAGTAACCGACCGCCGAGCTGCCTTAAAGCCCAAGAATGTCGATAGGCTGGTCTTCACCTGCAAGTACCAATGGTGAATAATAATATATATTCATTGAATTTTATTTTTGTGTACAACATTGGTGCCCACACAAATACATTCACACTGTATGTGTGTATGAATACGAAGATGCCTGCCATAAGGACACGACCGTTTCCCTGACTCGCGAGTTATTTTTTGATTTAAAACAATCATTTTCAGAGTTGAATCGAAAAAGTTGAATTGTTTACAGCTCTAGTTTACGGCCCAGCTGGCTTGAGTAAATGAGGATTTGTTTTCAGTCGCCCAAATGAATTCTAATTCTTAAAGACTAGTGTTGCCAGTTTTACTATTTTTAAATAAAAGGAAGAAAAAGACTGCTGAAAATATTTATAGGAAAGGAGTATTATATCCTTATTTTTTTAAAGAAATTTTCTAAGATTGTCCAATTTCTTCGCTTTCGCTATTGTACGACATATTGTTATCGATCATTCGATGATAATTGAGATGTAATTCATAATCAAAACAGCATCTCCCCAGTCTTCATAAACGTTATCTGTAAATTAAACATGTATTGTACATCTCTGTGTTATCGTTACGAAGCCATGACTAAAATTCTTCGCACCAAAGTCAAGCTCCCAGTACTTTTGCTTATCTAGTATATTTCTTTTTTTTTTGCTAAATATGCTAATAAACTGCATTTTTTGAGATGATAGTTCCCGTGGAGTAATGGGGGTACTGGCAAATATCAATAAAAAGCTTCAATGTTAGCTGTTACATTTTTACGAAAATGGTATTTCCTAATTGTTTTTAATTTTTTAATCTTTTTAACACTCCATTTCATACAAGCGTTTTGGCAACAGGAATCCGATCTAAGCGTGAATGTATACGATTTTTGTGGGGGCATGAGAAAGCGAACGATTTTGAGAGAGATCAACCCTCTGAGTAAGTAATTATTCTTGCCTGGGCAACGGGTTGTTTACAATAGATCTTAATTTTTACATCACACTATAAAGAATTGCAGCCTGGAGAACAAAGGCACAGATGAAAAGATGAAAAATAATAATAAATCATCCAAAAAATAATAAATCACTATTGCCGGTAGTATCTTGCGAAATGCACGATCTGGCCGCCCCCCATTTTAGTTTTTCGTTTTTCCAAAACTGTTTCGGACTTACAGTACGCCGTGTCATACAAAGGGCTGGGTACCATAGCAGAGTCACCCGTAAAAAATCTCTGATTTCCGAAGTTAAAAGCGTCCATCTTTTGAAAATAAGCTTATCTTAAAGCCCATGACTTCTGCAATCGAGTTCTAGACTTCACGGTAGTAAGTTCTGCATCTTTGGAATCAAAGAAAAAATTTCAGCATGGAAGAAAAGAGTAGGAGCGTCTAACAAGGAAAATGTAGCCGGCATTGTTAAACACGGTTGACGTGGTAAAAAACTTACGTGGGAAACATAATTTTTTTTAATCAGTTATGAGTCAAGGTAAATATATAAACATTTTGGAAATCAATTTAATAGATAAAGCCGAAAAATCGGGACTAAAAACGTGAATTTTGGTACCGGCGGCACAACAACCCAAAGCATACGGCACATAATACAAAGCTTTGGCTGCTATATAATTTCAAAAATCAGCTGTGAATATATCCTTCAGAGCTCCTCCGGAGATCAATCCTATTGACCATTTATGGGGTCTTCTTGAAAGATTGATTCGGAAGCTCACAATTACTTCAAAGAATGCTCATGGAGGTAATAGTGGAGGATTGGGGCAAAATTACTACAGCAGAAACAACGGAACTTGTAAACTCGATGCCAAAACGCCTTGCAGAAGCTTTGCATAGACAGGTGTATCCTACAAGGATATTAAAAAGGGTATAATATCCATTATATGTAGGTTAAAGTAAAGTACACGCAGACTTTTGTGTGCACATATATATAGTAGAATTAAACTTAAAATTATATAAAATATATCGAATTGTTCAACAATTAAAAAAAAAAAAATTATGATATTAAACAGAATAAAATTTAGTTATGTTTAAAAAATAAAATAGTTGAAAATACGTTTATAAATAGCCGAAAAATTTGCCTTTGAAGTTTTATTTAAAATGTTTTTTTTTTTGGGTGTACGCAGATTTGTGCTGCTTAGTGTAACTTTACCATCTCCCTTTCTGACCGTAAAACTATGCTTGGTGTAATTTTTCTTCAAGAACCAATTAAATGCGAAATGCACTCTCCTGAGTAAATTAGACAGATTTATTTTAGAGTTATAAATATATAAAATCTATTCCCCAATCTGTTTAGAAGCTGAGTATGAGAAGCGCCAAAATGTTTTTGGCGTATTGTGGGCGAACGGGGCGAGGCATCCAAAGTTTGAAATAATCGACCATAGTACGCTAAATAGGTACCTACATACCAAATTTGGTGTATCTAACTCTTATAGTTTAGAAGTTCTTTGCGTTTAAACAGACATACGGACATGGCTATTGACTCGGCTATTGCACCTGAGCAAGAATATATATACTTTGTGGGGTCTACCACACCTCTTTCTGCCTGTTGCACACATTTGCACAAAAGACAAATGAAATCACAACATCCCGCCCTCCGAAAAACTACTCAGGAGATTTACCCAATATATACAACACCGCTAACTGTGATACTAGTCTAAGTAGAGTTCAGGATCTTGACCATACACTTGTTCTTGCACTATCTTGCATAGTGTAATCTCCGCCCACACCGTAACTCATTGCATGTAAGCTCTCCATAGGCTTCTGAATCCTATCGATGACAAAGCCGCTTTACAAATCTTAGCACCCAAGCCATTGTACGCTTTAAGAACATGTACTCAGACTACCAATCAAAATCTACTAGGGGATCCTGTAGAACAGTCAAAACTATTCTCTTTTTTTCACTAGTTATACGTTGCCTTCAACATTCGTAGCAGATCAAAACTGTTAATTTTGTCGTAAAAACTCTGGTCCATTAGTCCAAACGTTTCCAGCTCCGTACTTAATTCCTTTGTATGCCTTAGTTGCTTTGTTGGCAGCATTTAATTCAGTAGGTACCTATCTTCAACTGCCTTCACCGTGGTTTCTAAAATTTCACTTATGATGCTTGGTGATGATTCTGAGGATTTTTGATTGAATTCTTTGCATTTTCACCACATTGCTGTTACTGGCATTCCCCCACAACTGAGAGCCATACATCCAGATTGGTTTTAAAACAAGCGAGCAGCGAACGGCTATTAATAAGCCAGTGAAGGCTGCTTGCTTTTAGCTTTAAATGTGTTCATTTGGCTTCAATGTAACATCGCCAAGTAACACATCAATGGTTTACGCCAAGATATGTTATTTCATTTGCTATCGGAACCACTGTGTTGTTTAGAGTAAGTGGAGGGCAGTCTTGCCTGTTAAGTATGAACGTTACGTGCTTGCATTTTTGTTCGTTAACTTTGATTCGCCAGTCGGATAGCCCTTTCTCCACTGCCACCAGGTGTGTAGCAAGTTGCGCCGTTGCTTGATTGGGGCATCGCGAGCGGCTTAAGATCGCAGCAAACATGGATGTGGTCAGTTGTCCGCTCGTTGGGATGTCTGCAGTGTAGATAAGGTAAAATGTTGGTCCAAGCACGATGGCTTAAGGAACTCCGGTTCTGATGATGTAGTCATCGGACATGGCAGCATTACATCTTACTGAGAAATTTCTGTTGTAAAGGTATGACTTCAGAAGTTTGTGATGGTAGCTAGGGAGCATTGCTTTAATTTTGTGCATTAAACCTTCTAACCATACTCTGTCGAATGCTTGTGATAATCCATAAATAAATAAATAAAAACGAAGTATAGTGCAGTGCAAGTTCTAAGTAACAAAACACAGTAGGCGAAAAGAAGTTTAGTGCGATGAAATTCGTACTATTTGTGTAAATAAATAATAAGAAAAACTAATTCATTAAGCTATGAGTGAATTCGACACTCATACGGTGCTCCAACGTCAGCAAGAGTCGGCTCTATTTGCAACAGAACAACGCATACCATTCTATCGTGTCAATGCAAGACAATGTGCCCGCAAACCCAACAAAAACTAACCAACCGCGATCAATAACCCCAAGCTCGAATAAACTCAATCCAAAATTGTAGGATAAAACCCCATACCCCTCCCTCATGCTTACTTGCTTGGCCACGGTCACCGGTAATGTTCGGCCATTCGGAGCGCTACATACAAATATAACGTAAGCTTAGCCCATAGAATCCCAGACTTAGCAACTCTGCTAAAATAACTCGCGGTACTTCAAAACAATCAACAATAGATAAGCCCATTGAAGTAAACAGATTTGCTATTTTGGCAGATAAATCCGATGATATACCTCTTGAAGACATCGTAGGGGACAATAAAAAGCCTAAGCCGCCGCCGATTTACATTCGAGAGAAAAGTTCTAATGTTCTCGTTAACAAATTCTGAATCTAATTTCCACATAGTTCCCCTCACAAAAGGAAATATACACGAAACAAAAGTTCGGACTAATACGGAAGAAAACTACAGATTTTTGTCGAAGTATCTAAACGACAAAAATAAAAACTTCTACACGTACCAGCTAAAAAGCAGTAAAGCCCTGCAAGTTGTACTCAAAGGTATTGGACCAGAATTAACACCAGCTGAAGTTACAGGTGCACTGAAGAAGAAAGATTTTAATGTAAAAAATCGTATTAACATTTTCAACAGCGAAAGAAAGCCTCAACCCTTTTTCAAGGTGGAACTTGGACCCGAAACCAAAACCAAGCCTCTGGAAAAAAATTAAGTTCATCATATTTTTACTCTCCAGTTCCTACTGCACAGCAGAATTAGTGTAGACGAGCCGCACAAAAGAAATGGGCCGGTGCAGTGCAATACTTGTCAAGAATATGGCCACACAAGGTCATATTGCACGCTTCTTGCTTGTGGAGACCTTCATGACTCCCATAAATGCCCAAAAAATAAAGAGGATCCCAGCAGCAAAAAGCGTGGAAACTGTGGAGGTAACCATACGGCCAACTACAGGGGCTGTCTTCAAAGAACTGAAAAGTCGTACACACCAAAGAGTGACCACTGCTCGCTCACATATAACACCTATGAAATCTACGCGTGATGTCTTCCCCCCTACAGCCGTTAAATCTTCAGCTAATAATGAGTTCACCGACAAACCTGCAAGCTTTGCATCTGCTCTAAAATTGGATCTGAAAAGTACCGCTCCAACCAAGCCACGATCATCAGTTTCCCCCTATCAACCAGGAGAACAGTCTACGAACAAAATTGTAACAATGATATGTAATCTTCAACAAAGTATGATGGATTTCATGTCATTAATGGGGTCAACTATACAAGATCTTATGCGAAACCAGAACGGTTTGATTGAGCTGCTTGTTGCTCAAAAACAGACTAAGGAATCAATGGTTCCACTCCGTATATCACTGTGGAACGCCAACGGCGTGTCACAGCACAAACTTGAGTTAACTCAATTCCTTAATAATAACCATATCGATGTAATGCTACTCGCAGAAACTCATTATACAAATAAATATAATTTCTAAATTCGAGGCTACTTCTACAACACGAATCACCCAGACGGGAAAGCACATGTAGGCACTGGGATTCTGATTAGAAACCGCATAAAGCACTGCTTCCACAATAGCTTCGCCACTAACTACGTGAAAGCAACATCTTTAAATGTACAAATGGATTACCGATCTTTAACACTTGCCGCAGTATACTGTCTGTCCTCCTCGGTTTACAATATCCGAATCCCAATTCATGGACTATTTCAACTCCCCGAGTTATCAACTTATAGCAGCAGGAGACTATACTGGGGACCTCTACTTGTGACTCCAAAGGGAAGGCATTTGTACAATGCAATAATAAAAGCAAGCAACAAGCTAGACTGTGTTTCACCTGGGACACCTACATATTGGCCAACAGATCCCAGATAACTGCCAGACTTAGACTTTGCACTCACAAAAAACATTTCACGCAACCTGAAAAGCGCCAACTCCGTACCAGATCTATCGTCTGATTACTCGCCTGTACTCTTTAAACTAAATCTACATCCAGTTGCGGTAGATAAACCATTCAGACTAAAAACGAATAAAACCAATTGTCTAAAATACAAAAAAAAATATGCAAGTTCGCATATTGAGTTGAATCCACGTTTGAATGACGAAGCTGATATCAACTTATCCACAAACACTCTTGAATCCGTCTTGGTCGCAGCAGCTCGCATGTCAACTCCACAAACGCAAAAAACATCGTGCAATCATAGATGCACGAATGTTGAAATAGAGCAGTTTGTTCTCGCAAAGCGACGATCACGGCGAGATCACATCTACGTGTGAACCAATAGGCCACATGAGTTACTTGAAATCATAACCGAACAACCCAACCCAAACAAATCTCCAGGATGCGACCTAATATCGCTAAAAATTATTATTGCACTTCCATTCTGTGCCGTTCGAGCTATTTGCCAACTCTTCAATGCAATAACGAGACATGGACACTTCCCAAAGAGATGGAAAAATTCGATCGTCATAATGATACGTTTACTAACGTGTCTATCAAAACTCTTCGAAAAATGCTTCTTGGTACATATTACCCATATCTCAGAACACACAACAAAATCCCGACTCATCAATTCGGTTTTCGAGAAAAACATGAAACCATTGAGCAAGTCAACCGCATAACATCAGAAATCTGAAATGCATTTGAACAAAGGGAGTACTGCACTGCGATATTTCTGGACGTATCACAAGCTTTCGACAGAGTATGGTTAGAAGGTTTAATGCACAAAATTACAGAAATGCTCCCAACCAAAACTCACAAACTTCTGAAGTCATACCTTTACAACAAGTAAGATGTAATACTGCCATGTTTAATGACTACATCATCAGAGCCGGAGTTCCCCAAGGCAGCGTGCTTGGACCAACACTTTACCTTATCTACACTGCGGACATCCCGACGAGCAGAGACCTAACCACATCCACTTTTGCTGATGACACAGCGATCCTAAGCGGCTCGAGATGCCCCAAAGAGGCTATCCGCCTGGCGAATCAAAGTTAATAAAAATGCAAACACGTAACGTTCACACTTAACAGGTAAGACTGCCCTCCACTCACTCTAAACAGCACGGTGGTTCCGATAGCAAACGAAGTAACATATCTTGGAGTACATCTCGATAGACGTCTTACTTGGCGCAGCCACATTGAAGCTAAAAGAACTCATTTAAAGCGATCGTGCCAGGTTTTTCTCATATGCCAAATTGGTGGTCTGGGATTATAGAAATTCGTTGGAGTAGTAACTTTTCAAAAAGTTTGAAGAGACATGAAAGTAGGCTTATTGGTCTGTATGATGTTGCCAAAGTTTTGTCTTTGCTTGGTTTCGGGATCATTACAATAATTGATTTTCTCTATCAGGGTATCTGGGAGGCGTGTCAGGTTCTACGGTGGGTTTTTGTGGGGATGGCCTTTCCATAGTGGTTACTTGGAATTTGTTGGGGATAGTTTCTCAATATAGCCTTGCTGTGCGTAGTGTTTTTTGCTTCTTAGTGCCTTGGATAGTCTACGCGTTGGTGCTTTTAAATTATCTCTTGCGGAGGGTGATCTGTGTGCCTGCCAGGCACGTCGAAGTCGTCTTTTCTCTTGTACCAGGCTTTCGATATGGGCAAGATGTTGGATGCAGCTGTTGTTTTTGGTGTTGAAAGCTTAGCAGCTGAAGACATTATAGCCTCCAAATCGACAATTGTATTGTTCGTGGTATTGTTGAATTCAAGATTAATGTTTATATAGGATTTTATATACATTTTGTATTTAAGCCAGTCAGTTCTCCTTGTGGTGAGACAATTTGTTTCGTTTTGCTTTTGAACGTATTGGTGTACTTTAAGAAGAACAGCTGAGTGATCAGACGAAAGGTCATTCAGAGGTTCGACTTAAATCAGGTTTCCGGCAACTTTTCTTGTGATTGCAAAATCAATAAGGTTTTTTTCGTGGATCCGCTAACCAATATGTAGGCTTTTCGGGTGTTGAGAATCCGAGCTTACAGGATTAGTTGGGGCATTATACAGTTGCATACCCTTTGGATTAATTCGGCGAGAGCCCCAGAATTGCAAGAAATCTGTTTCAGTAATTGAGAAACGTGGTGGGCGGTATACTGCAGAAAAGTTTAGGATTCCTCCGTATGTGTGAATCCCTAGAGTAGTTGCCTGTAGCTTGATTGTTGCAAATCCCTGGAGAGGCTGATGCTTCATGCGTTGTTTTATCAGTTCCTCCGTGCGCATTGCCGTCTGGATGATGCCAGTGGCGGACTCCATTGTATTGACAAAGTTGTTGATACCAGCTTCAACGTTGAGTACAGGATTTAAATCAATATGCGAGCTAAAGTATTTCCTGTAACAGATCCAATTGGTATTTTGTGAAGTCAATGTAGTCGGCTGATCTTCGGTTATTGGATGACGGTGTTGCTGCCATTTATAATTGCATTATAAAGCTGCTTTTCTTTTTGGGTCACAAGGCGTGATCCCCAGTGTGTGTGCATGGCATTGTAATCTCTTTATATTTCTCTTATATTTCTTTGTGAGATGTGTTTCTGAGAATAGGAATTGAGATAGGGCAAGTTTATGCTGTGAAACGCCGTTAGCATTCCACGTAGATATCCACAGAGTAACCATTGATTATTTGGACTGGTGTGATACCAACGCCGAAAATTTCCATTTTAGGGATCTGCAATGATTAATAAACAGTGTCCCATTTAAGGAGACTCGGTCTTCAAAGGTTATTAAATGTGTCCCGGAGATGGTTTGATTGCGATGGTCTTCAGTCGTGACGCTGACAGTGGCGTCGTTGATAATGACGACCCGTTCGTCGATTTGGACTATGAAATCTAGATGGCTGGATTGTCGTTAGATGTTGCGCACAGGTTGGTGATTTTGACCTTTTACAGAGGGTGATACTCACGGTCGCTTCACAATTATTAATGGCAAAAGTATTTGAATCGCATTCAGCGACTATATTATTGTTTTCTAAATCTAATATTTTGTTGTTATGTTGTACAGGGTATATGGTTAATTTTTTACATGTAATTTGTGGTTTTGAGTACTTTATGAGAAAATATAGAACATGTTATTTTGAAAGATTTTAATCTTAGCTATATCAAGGATGTCAGTTATGCTAACTCTTGTAAGATGTTCGTTGGATATTTCTTGTATGTCAAATTCATTTAATATAGCTGGGTTAATTAAATTGATTTTGGCTAGAATGAAAGAGAGAATAATGTTTTCTAGACTTGTGATTATTATTCTACTTTTCGCTAAAGTTGTTTCAAACAAGTGTTCGGAGTCTAGTTCGTCTGGACCTCGTATTGCATTAATTTTACAATTTTGTTTTTATTATATTATCCCTTTATCCCATAGGTGATAATTTAGTTCTAATATTTTGTTATTTTTTACCCATACTGTTTCTCCTACTTGGTATTCTTTATGGACTCTATTCTTGTTGCACTGTTCGAGATTTGTATCCTGGGCTTTCTGAATATGGTCTTTAATCTGAGATTCTAACTCTGGTAAGGTTGAGTGTATTATTTCTATTGGTTTTTTATTTGTTACGGTGTGTATTGTTTTGTTATATGCAACCATTGCAGAGGATCAAGTCTGTGGTATTCTCGATTTGTTTTTCTATTTTTAAGCAGCGGGCTATCTCTGCAAGTGTGGTATGGAATCTTTCCACTTGCCCATTTAATGTACTATGGAGGGGGGGTGTGTTTAAAATTTGTATATTGAAATCGAAATCATCATTATCGTTCGAATGGTTTCGGAATTAAGCGATCTTTCGTTGTCACAATAGATCTTTCTTATATTGGGGGAGAAGTTTACTAGTTGTAACAATGGGGATTTCACATCAACAATGGCTCGAGAGTTTATGGTTTATAACTAATTTTGAAAACTTGTCCACACAATTAGGAAATATTGTTTATCTTTGGAAAATATGTCTACATGCAATAGTTCACAGGTGGATGATGGTATATGTATTTCGCCTTTGAACAGACTTTACAGTTTGCGGCGATTTCGGTGGCCAGTCTGCATATTTTTGGAAAGAAATAATCGCGTAATATTTGCTTTACATTTTCTTGTGCTGCACGATGTGCTCTATTGTGTTCAGTGGTTTTGTCTACTATGTCTATAACTAAATGTTTAGAGTATCTGAATGTTATTGCCGGGTATGTCTCAATGAGTCTGTGTTGGATGAATGCTACGATTGGAAGTTCGCAGTGTAGTGCGTTGACTACATCTGTTTTTACTAAATCTTGTATAGTGAGCTATAGAGTTTCTCTACCTGTAAATCGGACATCATGTCTAAGTTTTTCTTTGAAAAGAACAAAAGTCTTGAAAGATGGAAAGTTTGCCTCTTCTATAATGATTTGGTTACGAAAGCAGTTTACTGGCTTGTCTGTTGTTTCAATCGGGTATGTAAGTGATTGTTCGCTGTGGATGGTGGCTATGTCGGAATGTCTTTCCAATTCCGGTTCGTTAGTCAGTGTGTTCAAGTTTTGGCGTGACAAAGCGTCCGCAACGTGGTTTTCTTTACCTGGTTTATAGATGATATTTGAATTATGTTCCTCAATAAAGGCTTTCCAGCGTTTTATCTTGGCATTGGGGTTTCTGTCAGAAACTGTGAATGTTAATGACTGATGGTCCATATAAATGTTAAGCTTTCGGACGCCGTACAGGTAGTTCCGTAAATTTTTCAGTGCCCACACAATAGCCAACAATTCCCTTTCGTTTGTCGCAAAGTTTGTCTCGTTGTCGCGTAATGTTCTAAAAATCATTGTAATAGGTCTGCCGTTTTAGGCCAGAACTGCACCTAGTCCATGTGCTGAGGCGTCTGTTTTGTAAAGTCTGCGTACATTAATAACACATCTTCTGATGCTAATATTTCCTTAAGTTTCATAAATGCGTGTTGTTGTTGTGGATTTAAGTTGATGTTGATCTTACGGCATTGATTGGCGCCTATTTTTCCGTTTTCTCCCTTCAGAATGTCCGTCAAGGGTCTCGCTATGGTAGCGGAATCCCTAAAAAAGCATCTGTAATAGCTAGAAAGGCCCAAAAATGATCTAAGTTCAAACAGGGTACGTGGGGTGCGAAAGTTTTGAATTGCTTTGACCTTCTCTGGGGAAGTTTTGGTCCCACCTCTGGATACAATAAATCCCAGATACTCCACGGTTTTTTTTGGAAAACTTGGACTTTTCCTGGGAAATCCGCATACCTGCGTCGCCTAGGCTTTTTAGAGCCCAGTCGATGTGCTTAATGTGGTCTTCTTTAATTTCGGAAAAAATTATGACATCATCTACATAGACGTGGCAGGTTTTCCCTATCTGTTCCCTTAGAACGTCATCAATTGCTCGTTGGAATATACTTGGGGCGTTTTTTAGTCCGAAGGGAAGCCTGCAGAACTCATACTTCCCATTATTCACAGAGAAAGCTGTTTTTTCTCGATCTCTCTCTGCCAATTCTATTTGGTGAAACCCTGACGTAAGGTCCAGTGTTGTAAAATACTGAGCCTTTGCCCATATTTGACAGTATTGTCGAAATGTTTGGTATGGGGTATTTGTCGTCAATGGTTTTCTGATTTAGTTTCCTAAAATCGATAACCAGACGTTTCTTTTTATGACCTGATTCATCAAGGCCTTTTTTGTCTACTACCCAGATTGGGTTATTGTATGGTGAACGGGATGGTCTTATAATGCCGTCTGCGAGAAGTCGTTTGACCTTTGCATTGACAAAGTCAGCTACTCCCATTGGGTATGGATATAACCTAGAATATACTGGCTCACCGTCTGTGCGGATCGTAGCCACAGTATTTATATTGTACGTTAAGGCCTCGTTTGGGATGCAAAAATTTTTGCTATTGTGTCGTTGAACAGTTTTTTACGTGAGAGGAATTCGATGTCATCTATTTATATGAAGTTAACATTTTTACATGTCATAACTCGATTTCTTCGTATCCGTGGTCATTTTGATCATATTTTTTGTGAGGTCAATGTCGGCGGTAACTTTCAAACACTGAATGGTATTTTTCAAACATTGTTATGCACATTAGATTACATTTCTGTCAGTGTGCCAGTTCTGGAAGGCGGTTTAATATAATTTTTTGAGGCTCCTGTATCGATGAAAAGTTTAATTGTTCGGCCTGCTACGGTTCTTCTTATGAGCGGCAGCAGGGACGTACCCCTAAAAAATTACAGGATTCTGCTTCGGACAGGTCGTCCTCTATTGCAGTAGCTTCTTCATAAGAAGCTGATTCGTATTCTTCCCTTTGATCTTCTTTACCCTGTGTCGTGTGATTAAGTCTCTGGGTCTGTTGTCAGGATTTGTAGGCTGTCGGCTGCCTGAAGCGTGACGATGTGTCTACTTCCATTGGCTCTGGGCTTTGTATATTGTGTCTTTGAGAGGCAGGGCGCTGTCTAGAGCTGAATTCTTAGTCGGGTTATTTTGTCTGTTTGTTCTGTTGAAATATGGATTTTTGCCCTGATAGTTATTATCTACTTGTTGTTGGCTGTCGTTTTGACGTCGTCCTTGTTTCTGAGACTTTTCCTCGTTATAGCTAGCGTAATTTGTTGCGAAGGCGTAGCGATCATTGCCCATCTCGGCTTCTTGTGCTAAGTCTAGAGCTGTTGGTAGGTCCTTTGGTTGGGCTGGGAAAACAGCCATTTTTAGTGACTTTTTTAGTCCGGAGACGAAAGTTTGTAACGCTTCGTTTCTGTATTTTTCGTTAAGAACCATTGCGGCTGCTGAATCGTATGACATGATAGTCTTATTTGTAAGAAGTGTTAACTTCTTCTCGACTTCATCATAGTATTTCATTAGAGGCATTTCGCCTTATCTTAACATACTTAGTTCCTGTTGTATCACACACACTTGTGTTTTATCAGCATATGTGAAGTCTAGGCGCGCGATAATCGCGTAAAAGTTCAGAACTGTGTTATAGGAGGCTAAGGTAGCGTTTGCGGAGCCCCTTATTTTGTTTCGTATAATCGAAACGGCTTGGTAATGTCTAGAGCTGCCATCGTATGGTTTGAAAATTTCGTAGGCATCGATTGCTGCCTGTCTCCAGGAGACGTAATCCTCTTGTTTACCATCAAACTCCTGGTATGGATTTTACAATATCTAAGGGTTCCCCACACTCAATGCCGCTCACGATTTGTATTTTTTGGTAAGTTTTTATCTCAGGAGTTGAATTGAA
>JBAMBR010003493.1:0-7500 GCA_037044475.1 Zaprionus obscuricornis | reverse complement strand
TCGCTGACGAGAGTAAAGTCAAGCACAGTGCAAATATATACACAAGCAATACACACACACACACACACTTACATATACAAATACACATGAGTAACTGCAATGGCAGCAACAGCAGCAGGAGTCTAAAGTTAGTAGTCTGCATCTTTACTACATGATTGCCACAATGAGGTTGCTGCTATGTGGCAGTGCGGCGGCGTTTCCAAGAAATTTCACCTGCCATGGCAACTCTAGACAAAAGCTACAACAACAACAGCAACACACACACACACATACAGATATTTAGTGGTATTATGGCCAGCAAAGCTTACGAGCAGTAGTTGATGTCTATGACTTTCAAATACTCATGCTGCCACTTGCTGTCGTCAGCGTCAGTCGCACTGACTCTGAGGCAGAGGCAAAAGCAAAGGCAAAGGCTGTGACAGTGTCACATGCAGTAGCAGAACCAATGCCTGAAGCAGCAGCAACATCAGAGACAGTAGCAAAACCCAGAACCAGTGTCAGCTTCAGTGAGTTGGTTACTTACTCACTCAGTGGGTGCGTTTTACTACAGCCACTGTCATAAACAAACTCATTTTGTCAGCCGTGCAACACAGCAAACAAATTTATGAAAAAAATATATTTCAAAAATTAAAAATAATCTTAAAATAAAATTAAATTAATTTCAATTAAAAAAAAAGTAGTGTTTATATATTTATTTCACAATTTGAATTTTCATTTTGCGTTCTCGCTCTTCAGCACTTAAAAATATTTTTATTTATTTTAATATGAACAATTATAAAACAATATAAATTTATTTAATTTTTATATTTCAAATTATTATACAATTAAATATTTTAGCATATTATTTTTTATAGCTATAAAATTACATGAAAATTAAATAAAATATGCAAAAATATTAAAAAAAAAAATTTTATAAAATTTTTTTTTCTTAGTTTTCATAAAATATGCAAAAATCCTAAAGTAATATTTTTATAAAATTATTCTTAACTTTTATAAAAATATTACTTTAGGATTTTTGCATATTTTATGAAAACTAAGAAAAAAAATCATTATATATTATAACATTTTTTTTTTCAATATTTTTGCATATTGTTATTTAATTTTCATTTAATTTTATAGCTATAAAAAATAATTTGCTAAATAATTTAATTGAATAATAATTTGAAATATAAAAATTAAATAATTTTATATTGTTTTATAATTGTTCATATTATTAAAATAAATAAAAATATTTTTAAGTGCTGAAGAGCAAGAACGCAATTTTAAAATTCAAATTGTGAAATAAATATATAAACACTACTTTTTTTTAATTGAAATTAATTTAATTTTATTTTAAGATTATTTTTAATTTTTAAAATATTTTTTCCATAAATTTGTTTGCTGTGTTGCACGGCTGACAAAATGAGTTTGTTTATGACAGTGGCTGTAGTAAAACGCACCCACTGAGTGAGTAAGTAACTAACTCACTGAAGCTGACACTGGTTCTGGGTTTTGCTACTGTCTCTGATGTTGCTGCTGCTTCAGGCATTGGTTCTGCTACTGCATGTGACACTGTCACAGCCTTTGCCTTTGCTTTTGCCTCTGCCTCAGAGTCAGTGCGACTGACGCTGACGACAGCAAGTGGCAGCATGAGTATTTGAAAGTCATAGACGTCAACTACTGCTCGTAAGCTTTGCTGGCCATAATACCACTAAATATCTGTATGTGTGTATGTTGCTGTTGTTGTTGTAGCTTTTGTCTAGAGTTGCCATGGCAGGTGAAATTTCTTGGAAACGCCGCCGCACTGCCACATAGCAGCAACCTCATTGTGGCAATCATGTAGTAAAGATGCAGACTACTAACTTTAGACTCCTGCTGCTGTTGCTGCCATTGCAGTTACTCATGTGTATTTGTATATGTAAGTGTGTGTGTGTGTGTGTATTGCTTGTGTATATATTTGCACTGTGCTTGACTTTACTCTCGTCAGCGAAAAATTTTTGTGTTATTTACATGGCTTTTGGGGTTATACACTCGCGCTGCTGTCTCCCTTTCTCTTGATACTCGGGCGGGCTCAAAATTTATGACACCGCACACAAAAATTTTTGCATATTTGCACTGAGCAAATTAATTTCGCCAGCTATATTTGCGTTTTGCGGTTGCTAACGCTCCATTTCATCAGCAAGAATAATCATAACGACTGCAAGAATTTCTTTTTTTTTTTTGCTTAATTAAAATTTTTTTTTATATTCATCAAATTTTGTGTGTGTTTCTGTGTTTTTGTGTGTTTGTATTATAATTGTTGAAAGTCAGCAATGTTAATAGTCATAAACTATATAGAAAATCTGTGCTATGCTTAAAAAATAGATATGGAACACATTAACTGCATTTGATTTAATGAATGTGCATAAATTGTACTCTTAAATTTTAGTTGAAGCAGCACTCATCGTACTACTGACACACATACACACACACACAAAGTGTAACACAGATAATAAATCTCTGTTTAAAATATGTAAAATACAAAGAATGTAAAAGTCACGTTTTCGATTTGAAATTAACAGAAAAGTTTAGTGAGTGCTATTAAAAAAAAAAAAAAAGAGTGAGAGCGAGAGCGAGAGAGAAATAGAAGTCACAGTCGTCAGTAAGCTCTCGTATTTTACTGTGAATTGTTTTTTTTTTTTTAACGAGTTGCATAGCAAAAGGTCAACTTGCACTTCAATTATAAGCGCACAGCACAGCGCATGCAGTCGAGCAATAGAATCGAAATTTTTACTGCTTACAATTTTTAGTGATGGCAACGTGTCGTGTTTCTGCCATAGCATAGATAAGAGATAAAGACACAGAGAGAGCGAGAGAGAGAGATAAGTGTGCTAACTAAAGTCAAGTTGAAATTATTTTATATTATCGTTAAGCGCAAGTTCGTGCCACACGTAACTAACAGGAACTCACGAACAATCGCTTGATAGTAGTCTATGTGTGTGTGTGTGTGTGTCTGTGTTTCTGTCTGTCTGTGACTTTTGGAGTATGTGCAAAACTTTGACATTTGCATTTGTCACAGTCAGTGGCAAAAGTTTTCAGCTTAAATTCGTGCATGCATTTCAACACGCAATTGGCATCTGACAGTCAAAATGTTTGCGCAAGATGACACACACACACACACACACACACACACACACATGTCTTTAGAGAAAAAGAACAAAAAAAAAAAATGAATCGAACAAAAAATCGAATCGACGACGACAACGACAACGAATCGAATGTTTGATATATCAATTTGAAAAGTTTGACTTAGTTTTTGCGCCCAGTCGAGAGAGCATTTCGATTAAAGTTTTCCATGCGGCAGATTAAAAACTTTTTTTGTACAGAGCTTAACTTTTTGTGTGCCAAAACATTTTGCATACTCTGCATTACTTGGCAACAACATTCAAATATGCAACTGACAATTTTTTTTTTTTTTTTTTTTACATTTTTCTTTTTAACCAATGCCAAGTGTGCCATGGGCGTGAAAACAACAAGTAAAAAATAGATGAAAAACTAGATAAAGTCTTGCCAACTTGCATAAATTTAAATATCTAATATTTTTCTACAAGAAATTGAACAATTGAATTTCAATTCTTTTACTAAAATAATATATATATATATATATATATATGTATATATATATATACATATATATATATTATATTTGTTTATATTGAATATATATATAATAATAAAAAAATATAAAAATAAAATAATAAAAAATATATAATAATAAACTAAAAAATATATAAAAATAAAATAATAAAAAATATTTATTAATAAAATAATTTAAAATATTTAAAAATAAAATAATAAAAAATATTTATTAATAAAGTAATAAAAAATATTTATTAATAAAATAATAAAAAATATTTCAAAATAAAATAATAAAAAATATTTAAAAATAAAATAATAAAAAATATATAATAATAAAATATATATCTATATCTATATCTATATCTATATCTATATCTATATCTATATCTATATCTATATCTATATCTATATCTATATCTATATCTATATCTATATCTATATCTATATCTATATCTATATCTATATCTATATCTATATCTATATCTATATCTATATCTATATCTATATCTATATCTATATCTATATCTATATCTATATCTATATCTATATCTATATCTATATCTATATCTATATCTATATCTATATCTATATCTATATCTATATCTATATCTATATCTATATCTATATCTATATCTATATCTATATCTATATCTATATCTATATCTATATCTATATCTATATCTATATCTATATCTATATCTATATCTATATCTATATCTATATCATTTATATCTATATCTATATCTATATCTATATCTATATCTATATCTATATCTATATCTATATCTATATCTATATCTATATCTATATCTATATCTATATCTATCTATATCTATATCTATATCTATATCTATATCTATATCTATATCTATATCTATATCTATATCTATATCTATATCTATATCTATATCTATATCTATATCTATATCTATATCTATATCTATATCTATATCTATATCTATATCTATATCTATATCTATATCTATATCTATATCTATATCTATATCTATATCTATATCTATATCTATATCTATATCTATATCTATATCTATATCTATATCTATATCTATATCTATATCTATATCTATATCTATATCTATATCTATATCTATATCTATATCTATATCTATATCTATATCTATATCTATATCTATATCTATATCTATATCTATATCTATATCTATATCTATATCTATATCTATATCTATATCTATATCTATATCTATATCTATATCTATATCTATATCTATATCTATATCTATATCTATATCTATATCTATATCTATATCTATATCTATATCTATATCTATATCTATATCTATATCTATATCTATATCTATATCTATATCTATATCTATATCTATATATCTATATCTATATCTATATCTATATCTATATCTATATCTATTATATCTATATCTATATCTATATATCTATATCTATATCTATATCTATATCTATATCTATATCTATATCTATATCTATATCTATATCTATATATCTATATCTATATCTATATCTATATCTATATCTATATCTATATCTATATCTATATCTATATCTATATCTATATCTATATCTATATCTATATCTATATCTATATCTATATCTATATCTATATCTATATCTATATCTATATCTATATCTATATCTATATCTATATCTATATCTATATCTATATCTATATCTATATCTATATCTATATCTATATCTATATCTATATCTATATCTATATCTATATCTATATCTATATCTATATCTATATCTATATCTATATCTATATCTATATCTATATCTATATCTATATCTATATCTATATCTATATCTATATCTATATCTATATCTATATCTATATCTATATCTATATCTATATCTATATCTATATCTATATCTATATCTATATCTATATCTATATCTATATCTATATCTATATCTATATCTATATCTATATCTATATCTATATATCTATAATATATTATATATCAAATATTGTAAAAATAACAAAGTGAAATTCATAATTGTTCATAGTCGTCGCACAATAAAACGTTTTGTGCCAGCAAACAGTATAACGTAATGTACAGCAGTATAAAGTTTTATTATGTGTCATATCTTATCCATATCGTATACATATAGATATAGATATACATATATATATATATATATATAGCGCTAGTTTTACCCACCTGACAATAGATTTACATTTGCGTGTGCTTCGTAAATTAGCGTTTCATTAAAAAACAGGCAAAATTTGTTCGCAATGTTGTCGTCGAAATTTAAGCATGAAATTTGTTCCCTTGTTTATTTGTTGCTTTCCGTGTCCGTGTCCGTATCCGTGTCCATGTCCGTGTCTGATTATACTACATAGTATATGCATAGTTACAAACCTACATACTTAGGTAAGTAGAGTATGAATATAGCTGAAAAAAAAAAAACAAAGTTATAGAAAGTTTGCTGTAAATTAGTTGCATTACTTGATTAGAGCTACACAATGCTATTATTAAAATTCAATTTCCTTTCATGTGCAGCAGTGCTGAACTTTTTGTCTTCCACTCTCTCCTAGATCCTTCCTTCATCTCTTTATGTGTGTGTGTTGCTACTCTGTTCGCTTGCATGTCTAATCGAACTTAACAACCTTTTCATTTGCATTTCTGATGTGATAAATGTGTCCGGCCAAAAAAAAAAAAAAGCGTATAGAAATTTATATAGTTCATCGTAAGTGCAAATTCCGGCATAGAAAATTTATCATGCGATTTTCATGGCGTGCTAATTTATTCGCATCCAATAAAAGCTTCCGGTCTCCAATGCTAATTGCTAACATTCAATAATTGGCAATATTTCATCTTCAATATGTCGCAATCATATTTCTTCGATTTGATATAGTAAAAGTTTTTAAGAAATTGCAACCTTGCCGCATTAGAGATGTGCAAATAATAATTGAGTAACTATCGAAAATAATCGAATAGTAATTTAACGTTGCAGACAATAATTTGTCTGACTATTAAGCTGGGGAATATCAAACAGAAAAATATTTTAGCCATTTACTATCGTTTATATATTGAAATTAAATTTATCGATATTTATTACACAACAAAAGCGTATCATTAATATTTCCTATTTTAGCGATATTTCTTATAGATATTCATCGATATTTATTAGAAAAGTAAAGCGCATCTTTAATATTATTTGTAATGTCATTGTCATTCTTAACTCAAGTCTCATTGCGACTGTTTGTCATTTGCACTTGCAGCTGAATAAAAAAAAAAAAACCCCCAAAAAAAAATATAAAAAAAAAATTAAAGAAAATTCAATATTTCGGAAATTTATTTAAGAATTGTTTTAATTTTTTTTTTTTTGTGTGTGCGTAACGTAAGTTTTATGCTTCAAGTTGGCTTTTCAGTAAATTTTAACATATATACTTTGCATTTGTAAATTAGGAAAAACCTTGTGACAACCAAATTTTTTTCCCCACATTTCCAACAATAGAAAACATAACTTCGGTAAGATATATATATATATATATATATATATATATATATAATAAAAATCATATAACGAACGTAATATAATTTCAGAACTTTTAACGAAACATTGATAACTGCATATATATATATATATATATATATAAAATAATAAAAAGAGGAAGACAACAAGATGTCGGACCGCAAAGCAGTTATCAAAAATGCAGATATGAGTGAAGAGATGCAACAAGATTCGGTTGATTGTGCCACCCAGGCATTGGAGAAATATAATATCGAAAAGGATATTGCTGCCTATATCAAGAAAGAATTTGATAAAAAATATAATCCAACTTGGCATTGCATTGTTGGCCGCAATTTTGGCTCATATGTAACTCATGAAACTCGCCATTTCATCTACTTTTATTTGGGTCAAGTCGCAGTGCTG
>JBAMBR010003492.1:0-30914 GCA_037044475.1 Zaprionus obscuricornis | reverse complement strand
ATTTATTAATAATAATTTATACATTTTTTTCACAGTATTGTTGCTGCTAGAGTAATGAAAATTCGTAGCTTTAAACTGAAACTGAAGTGATTTTTTTTTGTTTTTTTTTTTTTTAGAGCTTGAGATAGTTTACGCTGTTTGGAACTGAGACTACAAAAGAAATGAAATACTGAAAGACTTAAATTTACGTTTCTTTAGCTGTTTATTTTTCTTTGCCGCTTTCATGAATCTTCAAGTTTATTATTGTTGTCTGTTGTATGTTTGCTGTTGTTGTTGTTGCTGTTGTTGCTACTTGTGGTAGCAACAAATTTAACACTCAGACAGTAGTAAATAAGCGGGTTATAAAAGACCAACTAATTACAAGTTGCAGCCGCCATCAGATCAGCATACATGCATATAGTATATGTTAGTATGATAAAATGAAAATTTGAATATGTATATACGGGAATATATGTATATATATATATATATATCTGTATATAATATATTGTATGTCAAGCAGAAACAGAAACAGAAACTCATACATATGCATATATGTATATGGAGAATGTCTCCCTTTTATATTTGATATTTATGTTTGGCTATGCGAGTATTTACATGAATCGGTAGACCCTTCGCCTTATTGTCTTAATGAACAAAAGGCGACGGTTTCTAGAGGAGAGAGAGAGAGAGAGAGAGACAAATGTATCTCGTTTGAGCACAAAACACAAATGTTTAAAACAATAATAAATTATCATCATCATTGTTGTTGCTGTTGCTGCTGCTGTTGCTGCTGCTGTTGCTGCTGTTGTTGCTGTTGTTGCTGTGGTCTCTTGCCTTTTATCGCTTGATAATCGCTGGTCATTAGTCATTTTGGCCTCAACCTCAAGTATTGTATGTTTTGTTTTCTATATAGCAATGTATCTGTATCTGAATCGTGTGTTGTTGTCGTTGCCACGCCAAAAAGAGTAATGTGAGCAACAACGGTGGCAGCTGCTGCTGTTGATGTTGCTGTTACTGTTGCTGCTGTTGCTGCTGTTGTGTTGCTGTCTCTTCATTTGGTCCACAGTAACGACAACAAGAGCCACCGCTTCGTTTAATAAATCGTGTACTGTCGCCTTTTATTGTTGCTGCGATGTTTCAAATTTTTATTTATTTATCTGCTGCCGTTGAATTGGCTTAATAATGTGGCCAACAGCACTGCCAAATGGACAGCAGCAACAACAGTTCAACAGTTGAACATCAGCAGCAGCAGAGAGCAGTAAGCAGTGAGCAGTGAGCAGTGAGCACTGAGCAGCAGGTCAAGCCCATATTTAGCAACTTCTGGCGATATCACACTTAACAGGCGGCTTTAGCTATCGGCTATCTTGACAGTGCATGAATTATTTATGCTCTCTAGATTATTTGGGGTACATTAGGTAGCTGCTATGCCATGTAACTTGAGCAGATGCCATAATATAACATTTTGTATCTGTCATCATGTCATAAAAACTGAAAAATGCAACTTTTACTTTAACTACGTTAACTTACTTTCACACAGTTACTAATATTACTACTATTTTTACTACTATTTTTATAATTACTACTATTACTATTAATAGTACTTTATGCTACTTATATTTCTATAGCAAATACTACATATTCTACTATTTTTACAAATATTTTTAATACTATTTTTATTAATATTTTACTACTATTTTACTACGATTTTTACTACTATTCCGACTACTATTTTGACAATTTTAATACATAACTCTATTAATACTACAACATAATATTTTCATTTTCATTCTAAAATACTACTATTGCTACTACTATATCTACTACTATTTCACATACTACTTTTTACCATTTTTAACAAGTCGGACAATAAACTTTTCTATTACTCATTATATTAATTTTTGCTATTATCTACTACTATTTCTACTACTATTTCGACTACTATTTCTACATACTTCTATTAAAACTACTTTTTACTAATGTTTTAGTATTTATACTTTAAAAAAACATACTACGTTTTCAACTGCTACTATTGCTACTACTATATCTACTACTATTTCTTAGAAATATGTACATACTACTATTACTACTACTTTTTAATACTACTTTTAGTAACTCGCACAATAAACTTTTCTATTACTGATTATATTATTTTTTGCTATTATCTGCTACTATTTTTACTACTATTTTACTACTATTTTTACTACAATTTCTACTACTATTTCTACATAATTCTATTAATACTACTTTATACTAATGTATTAGTAGTCATACTTTATCAAGACATACTACTTTTTCAACAGCTACTATTGCTACTACTATTTCTTATAAATATGTACATACTACTATTAATACTACTTTTTAATACTACTGTTTAATAACTCGCTCAATAAACTTTTCGAATACTCTTTATATTATTTTTTGCTATTATCTACTACTATTTATACTATTATTTTACAACTATTAATAGTACTTTTTACTAATGTTTTAGTAATTATACTTTAAAAAGACATTCTACGTTTTCAACTGCTACTATTGCTACTACTATATCTACTACTATTTCTTATAAATATATATTATACATACTAATATTAATACTACTTTTTAATACTACTTTTAGCAACTCGCACAATAAACTTTTCTACTACTCTTTACATTATTTTTTTCTATTATCTACTACTATTTTTACTATAATTTTCACTACTTATTTTTACAATTTTTTTTTATTACTATTTTTACTATTATTACTGTATATTACAAATAATACTACTTATATTTCTACTACTAATAATACTACTATTACTACTACTATTATTAATTACTATTACTATAAATAGTAATACTACTATTTTATTATTATCACATTTTACTACTTATTAATATTTCCACGACTATTTATATTCTACGCTTTTTACTTCTTATATATTTCAAATATAGAGTATTAACATTTCGCATTGATTTTAAATTAACATTTACTCTTTGATATTTGACATTTGACATTTGACACAGTTAATTAAAAATTATGAAGTAGCAGCAGTGAAAACATAAATGAATAAGAAATGAAATGGTCTTTGTTTTAAAAACTAATATCCGGCGTAAAGTCGATGACAGTTAAACAGATCTGACCTGATTTTTGAAATCCCTTACGTATATACATATATATATACTATAAACAATGTTGTTGACAAACTGAACTTATGCAAAGTGAAACCCGTAGCAGACCTTAAAAAGGGAAACCCATTAAATCTATTTTTGGGCATTTACTGGGCCTGGGTCTGGGCCTGGGTCTGTGTCAGTGTCTGGGTTTAGGCCTGGCGTTATTTATGATGTTCAAATTTCTGGAGAGGCGGAAAACAAAAGTAAAAATAATTGTTAGCACTGTCCAGCCAGCACGTCGAACTATATCAGCATTATCTATATATACATATATATATCTCTATCTCTTTCTCTATCTATCTGTCTATCAATAATATATAATATATTATATTAGAGAGAGAGAGAGAGAGGAACGAAACGTTCTCCCAAAAATGTTTGTCGGTTACCTTTGAAGTGTCAACAAGAGCCGTCAAATGAGCCAAAACAACTTGGCCAAGGTATTTGCTAGGCTGTCGAGCTTTTCCACGCTGTGCGGTAGGTAAATACATATATACATATATATATGTTATATTATAATACTACTAGGAACTGGACGTAAATATGAACGTGAGATTGTAGGGAGAAAGAGTGTTGATTGTGTTGGTTTGATGGTGTCATAATAATAATCACAGCAGCTGAAGTATTTATATTACAGCTACAACTGAAGGCCTTGCAGTGTCATAAATAATTCTCCATTGCGGCAAACTTAATATATAAAATTTTTATATATATAATTTATTTTTTTTTTATTTTTTATAAACCTTTATATACAGACTTATAGATATGCATATTGCGCACTGTTAATCGTATTTTATTCCTTATTTCCTTGTCATAATTTATGTGCTAGATAATGTGGAATGATTTACTTAATAGCAGATCAACTTTAGATAATATCAAGTTTTTTTTTTATGTTTTTAACGATTGCAAAAAAATAAATAAAAAAAAAGAAACAACAAATTTAAGTTTAATTAAATTTAATTTATATGTATAAATATTTTATTTTTATATTTTTAGAAAGTAAAAAAAATATATAAATTTATTTACTGTATTTTATTACTGTCTATAAACATATATGTATATATATATATATATATATATATTATATACTATATATTTATATTAATCATACATATCTGAGATTTATTCAAGTCATTTAGCTCGTAAAAAAAAAAATGTAGAGCAATTGCTTGTTGACAGTCGTCGTTGTTGTCGCCTTGTCAGCTAGAAAATGTCTTTAAAACAGAAAACACAAAAATTAATAACAATAATCATAAAAGCAACATGAAACTAACGTAAGATAATAAATAGGCAACAAGTCTTGTTAAGTCGATTTGGAGAGTCAAATGGAGCTAGAGAAGGGGACGTAGACGTAGACATAGACATAGACATAAACAGAGAGCCAAAGGGAAAGTGTCAAACGCAATAATATGAAAATGACACGAGGAAGCCATAAATAATCAAAGACAACAGGCAAAAGTAGCAGCAACAACAGCAACAACAGCAACAACAGCAACAGCAGCAGTAACAGTAACAGCAACAATGTCACAACATCGACAACACAGCGGGGGTGTTGTTTGTATGTTGAGAAATAACAAGAGAGAATTTCATAGAAAAAAAAAAAGAAAAAACATGATCAAGGAGTTGACAGACAGACAGGCAACCAAGCAGCCAAGCAGGCAACAAAACAAAATACAAAATACAACACAATCATCTATGAGCACTTGAGCACAACTAAAAGATACAAATGTATCCGCGCTAGTCACACAAGTTATTCCAAGTTCGCTTAGTGTACACGCCCCTAGATGTCACATCTCTGTCAGTTTACGGATGATTGACGCTCCAAATGTTCGCTCCTTGCTGCACAGGAGGGCGACACGTAAACACGAAGACATAAAGACACGAAAAATTGTAATGACTTTTGGTGTAATTTATAACAAAACTGTTAATTAGCTGCGACGACTATGCTGACATCAGTCAGCTGCTGTGTAATTTATGATGACACAACAATGGGATCGTCTAGGGGCAGCTGCTGTCAGGGTGGTAACCTATCCCTATAGACATACAAATACTATATGCAACAAGTTTCTACTATATATTATACATCTAATATTACTATTTAATGCTATAAACTCACCCCTAGATAAGGATAATGCATGAAATCTCTAGAGAATAGAATCATTTGCTTATCTATTAACAAGCTAAACATTTACCCTGACCATCTGAACCAGGCAAAAAATATAAAAAAAATAAAAAATAAATAATAAAAATATGAAATGAAAATATGTATAATAATATATAGTAAATACTTGTTATATTCATAGCATATTTCGTAAGCCATGCTTATCACTTTATATAAGCAGGAATGTTAACCCGAAGAGTCATTCGCTAATCTAAAACGACACCTCATAAATCACAAGGCAGTCCTCAAATAAATCATCAGATCTTAAATGTCAAGTTGTCATCTTTTCAACTGAAATAAAATCACGGCACCAAATTGTCAACAATCAAAGTTTTTTTTTTTTTTTTTTAAATATATTTTTATATATTTATATAGTAGAATACAATCGCCTCTACACAAATTATATGATCATAATAGAAGCTATCAAAACTGTAACGAATCGTAATCACAATCTCTCTGAGTTTCTAATTTAAAGCCATAATGTATGTGAAACTGTTCAAACGATTAAGAATTTTTGGTAATATTGATTTTACAAAAATTTTCAAGAAAATATTTTTTCTAAATTTGCTGATGGAAAATATTTTGAAAATAAAATATAAAATAATTTATTAATGGAATTTGTTTTGAAATGTAATAAGAAAATTTAAATTAAAATAATTTCAAAATTATTATTTTATTTTTATAATTAAATCTCAAATGCTACACAAAAAAAAATGAAATCTTAATTTTTGTACAATTTTCTTCATAATTTAAATATATATTTAAAAAAAAATAAAGTTGAATAAAAGTTAAGTGAGAAATTAATAATTTTATTGCAGGGCATCCAAGAGTCTCCCATTGTGATGGGACTCAGCATTCATATTTGTTACTTGTTTGTTGTGATTATAAATTATGGTCAGCTCTTCGTGTAGTTTAATCGTACCATCTATATGCGAGTCGAGCCAATAAAACGATTTTTATGACCATATAGCTCGAGCTATATAGCCATAACTATAAGTATCAAGCACGCATATACATACATGTACATGTACATATGAATTCTCAGTGTTGAGGTGTCATAAATATTGCGCCTAATGCCCAGACATAAAGTTTAGAAAATCTTTTTAAATCACAACCATTGATTAAAGTTAATTTCATGGTGCCCATAAAGTACACGCGAGGCTATGGGGATTATTATTATTATTATGGTATACTCTCTATATAAGAAAGATATAGTTGAGTCACAAGACGACAGCAGAATATGCTTCATAAATTTGGTCACATTTTGCACTGATTTTTTAATTTATTTATTCTTCAATTTTGGGGAAAATACGTGAATCAATTCATATTTTTAGCTATTATCAATTAATATTCAAGAGAATTTATTAATCTAATAATTTAATACAAAATAAAATGTTAATAATCTTAAATTATATAATATATTCTAAAAGAAAATATATTATTACAAAAAAAATAAATAAATATTAGAATAAAAATTTAAAAAAAAAAAAACAAAAAATTTAATTTTACTTGGGCTCGTCCGGGATTTGAACCCGGGACCTCCCGCACCCTAAGCGGAAATCATACCCCTAGACCAACGAGCCAGTTAGTCATTGCACGAAGAAATGCGCAGTTAAACGGCGCAAAGCACATGCAAGATATACGAAAAACCAAAGCCAGAGAGGCCAACAAGTTTAAATGAGACAAGACTTGCTCTCCACTCAGCTCTCTCACACACACAACACACACACACACACACACACACACACACACACACACACGAGCATAGTGATAGTCTCCACATGAGCCGTTAGCAAAGCAAAGCGAGAGTCTATTTATAACAAAAAGTTGCCATGTACGTTTGTCTGCTCTTGTTATTATTGTTGTTGTTGCTGCTGTTGTTGCTGCTGCCATTGTTGTTGTTATTGTTGTATTTGCTGTTCATGAGTGTTGACAACAAAACAAATTGTTTAACATGGACAACACAACACAACACAACAATACACAATACAAAAGAAAAATGATGCATGTAAATAAATTCAATTTGGAACAACAGAAAATCAAAATGAAAAAAAAAAACAAAAAATTAATGTTAACAACAACAACAATAACAGCAACATCAGCAATAATAAAATAAAAAATCGAAGACAAGCGCCACATGTATAACGACAATAAAAATGCGATCACAGATCTTTCAGCAGAAAATGTAGAAATAAAAAAATTATTAATATTAATCAAAAAATTAAGTAAGAAAAAAAAAATACTAGAAAAAATATGATGAAAACTAGAACATTAATTCTTTTTTTCACACAAGACGAATTTTATATACACTTTAATAGTAGATATTTATATATAAAAAAAAATAAAAATAAATTAATACTAAATTTAAATAGTGTTGACAATATTAATAATTTTCTTAAGTCTTAGCTGCTTAAATATTAAAGCAAGTACAAATAATAATTTGCTATCGCACATTCAATTCTACATTTGCTTTGTAAGTGATTTAAATTAAGTAAACTTATTGTTAATAAATATAAACAAATGAAAATGAACTCAACTTATCAACTGTCAGATACTCTTTGTTATATTTAGTGTATTTATATGAACTATAAATTAGCTGACAAAGTATTAAAATATCATTATACACTGCATACATCTAATATGAATACCATTCATTTTCATTCACAATAAAATGAATAAATGTGAAGCATTGAAGTTTCCATTTCAATGATTCCCATACATGAGGGCTGAGAAATCTTTTGTCTTTCATCGAAATAAAATTAAATAAACGAAAACCAAAAAAAAGAAAAAGAAAAAAAAAAGAAACAACAGTCGAAAATTGAAACAATTGAAAGAGAATTGATTTTGGCGTTGAGCGCTTGACAGTTGAATGCGATAATTTCAAATCAATTCAATTGAATGAATATTGTCACAATTAATTTACTTAAAAGATATATACAGCTATATATACAGCTGTATAGACATACATATAGCCGATTGTCAACCCTGATCCGTAGTACGATTTGTCGTCAATTCTCGTATTTTAAGAGTCTTCTCTCTGATTGTGAATTGTGAATTGTTATTGCTCGTGTCACATTGTCTGGGAATAAAGTGAGATTTTTATTTTCATTTTCATTTTTTTTTTTTTCGATTTTTTTCTGTCTTTTTTGAATTTTGATTGTGCGCTGTGCTCGTTGAATGGCAATTGATTTGATGTATTCTTTTATTGATTTTTAATTTCTGCTTTGGGTGTTTTATGGCTGTCGCCAGAGAGTTTAATAACGCGCGTCGTAAGTGGCGCGCCTTGTCATGCCTTGCCATGCCTTATCTTGCCTTGCCTTGCCTACCTCGTGGCGCCCCCGTTTAGCGGCAAACAAATGCGACACCACATCATGAAATTCAAATTCAACATTCAACATTCAAAATAAGATTCAAATTATGCATTTCGCATACGAAATTACAACAAACAAAAAAAATAAAATTAAATAAAAATAAATGTATCTAAAGCTACGATTTGGTTACAGATCTAGATACAGATACAGATACAGATACAGATAGAAATACAGAATCTGATTTGACTTTAAAATTGAAAAATCAATCGAAACATTTTCAAATCATTTGACGTACGCGATTTATTCAACTGACAAAATAAAAAGCATGAAGAAAAAATCTAACATCACAGTTTAGCAAAAGTAAAAGCGCTTAAACTAAAAGAAATAATTAATAAATAAATTTAACAAAATTATAGATTATATTTTATGCTTTAAGCAAAGTCATGCAACAAATCAAATCAACAAAAAATTCAAGACAATAATAAAGAAATTCATTGAATTATATTTTAATTGATTTTTTTTAGAACCTTAAAGAGATTATATTAATTTTAGCTAGCAGTTTGTAACGCTCAGAAGTTGACCTGACAGATTCCATAAAGTATATTTCTGATCAGCATCAACAGCAGTATCGAAATTTGCAGAAACTTCTATCCATCGGTTCAACTGTTCGTCGATTCTTCAACCTAAACTAATTTCTCATGAAACTTTGCATACAGACTTCCCATGACCATAAATTGTATATAAGTTGGAACCTGACAGATCGGAACACTATATCATATAGCTGCCCTAGAAACAATCTGTCGAAAATTCAGCATTTGTATAAACAACTTTTATTTTTGTTAAGCTATGTGGCTGAAACTTACAAGATTTGAGTTTAGCGGCGTTTTATATATGTCACAGGATTTTGGTGTAAATCGGATTATTATATCTTATAGCTGCCATAGGAATAATCGTTTGATAATTAAGTTTTTAAATTAAAAACTTTCTTGTTTAATATGATAAACACCTAAAACTTACCGAAATTGACTTTAAAAATGACGAAAAATGTCAGAATAGCTAATAGCTATTATAGCCACAACTGTAAAAATGGATCAAAAATCAAAAATATTTTATAAAAATCTCATGATTTAAGCCTGCAAGTGCATAAAATCTTCAGCATGCCAAAAATATATAAATTTGCTTTCTTTTTAATTTGTTTAATTTAATTATAAAAATTTAATTCAATTTCAATTGCTTAGTCATCATTTTATGACTATTTTTTTTTTAGGTCAATTACACACATAATTTATTTTTCGCATATTTTGCAAATTATTTGTTCGCAAAGCAAAAAGAAAATAACAAAAAATGATAAGTGAAATATTTAATACTAGGAAGTTTTTTTGTATATTTATTTATTTGTGTATTACATGGAATTTGAATGTAATACAGTAAAGAATGTGAGCTTGATAAGTTAAGTACTTAGTCAGTGACTTATTTAGTTAGTTATTTAAGTGAATGTTAAAAAAAAGTCTGTTTAACTTTATGTAAATATTATACAAATGTACAAATGACGAATGCCAGAGACCTTATCAATCAACTTGCGTGACAGAAAGAACAACAAAAAAAAAAAAAAAAAAAAAAACCAGAAAAAAAATTAGGAGAAACGACTAAACTAGTCACTGAACTAGTTAATTCAATTAGATTTGATTAAAGACACGAACAAAATTTCTGACATATTTTTGACGACATGGAAAAAAAAAACATAATATAAAGAAAATTTCTACTAAAAAATTTTTATTTTTTAATCTTAAACCAAATAAAAGTTGATGAAAATTTCAATTTCCATGAGAACAAGTTTTTGATTGTCTTAATCGCTGCTGCTAACATGAGTTTCATCTACTCATTATGGCATCAAATTTCAATGATGATATCAATTTCAGTAAAAGAATCTGTAGATCTGTCGATTTATCAATTGGTAGCTTAACATTCAGTTACTACTACAAAATAGTTATACGCGGTATCCGTTGGGTGCAGAGTATGTAACGTGGCTGAACCCATAAAATATATATATTATTGAGCAGGATCAACAGGCATAACGATCAGTCTATCTATCTGCCTCTTCTCCTGTCTGTCTGTCTGTCTGATGTCTGCATAATAATGATAAGCACTTCATGCGAAAGATCTGTGTCTTCTATCATAGCAGTGCAAGTGATAAAATTGATCAATACCGGGTATCGACTGTAGCTTTGTTGCTGCTTTTTATGATATTATATTTCCCATCAGCGAAATCTAGAAAATTGTTTCAATGGTTTGACAACCTTTCAATGTTTCCAAAAAGTAATAAAAACAATAATTATTTTATATATATATTTTTTTTTTGTATTTTTCAAAATTATTTTTCTTTGTATATTTTAATTTTTTATTTTTTTTTTTAATTTTTTCTTTTTAGCATCTGTAATTATTAATTTACTGCGCATTTTTTTGCTGCTTTTGTTAAATGTTTTTGTCATTGTTTTGCTTCTTATTGTTGTTGTTGTTGTTGTTCTACTTGTTGCTGTTGCCTTTATTGTTGTTGTTGTTGTTGTTGTTGCTGCTATTGTTGTTGCAGTGTTGCTAGATATATAATCTCATAAATGTTCTAATTTATATTCATTAAATTCGCACACAGTAAATAATTATTTTAAAAAATGTTTTTATATTTTATGAATTTTTTTTTGTAATTTTCTTTTTTTTTTTTGATTTTTTGAATTTTTTTACTTTTTTGTTATTACAGTTTATTATATATGTATTATTTTACAGTTAAGTTGACTTAAAACATTATTGAATTTGTATTCTGATTATTTATGCATAATTATAATTAAAATTAAAATCTAATCAAAAATTATAATAAAACAATTTATTCATAATTATTTTTTTTTTTATGGATTTTTTATATATATATATATATTTATATATAATTTATTTTATTTTTATTTTTTTTTATCTGTATTTTTTTTTTTTTTTTTTTTTTGTTAAATGTTTTATGCATAAATAAACAAAACCTGATAAACATATGAATTATAAATCTATTTATTTGTATTTTTATATATATATATGTAATTATATATACGCTATATATATATGGTATATATATAGATATCGCCCGATTTGATTGAGAACGATAGAACTGGAAGTCATTTTGAAAGAAAAAACTTTGGTTGAACTTTGAGAACAAACGCGGCTTAAAAATTAATGCAAACCAAATTATAATATTATTATTATTATTATTATAATTATTTTTTAATGATTGATAAAACAACATTTAAGAGTTTCTAGACAGTAGACAGTTGTGGACAGTAGAGCTTCTCTATAAGCTACAACAAATTGCAAAATATTATTGAAAATTAATTTTTTCAATTTAAAAATTTAAATTGATTTTACTTTTATTTTTTTTTATTTTTTTTTTTGCACGCACGTTATAGCGAAGCTCTACTGTAAGTATTTTTCATATTCAAGCAAAGTGCCAGCTATTTTATTTTTTTATTATTTTTTTGTGATATTTTTTTTTATATGTGTATATTTTTTTTTTTTTTAATTTTGTTATTGTTGTTGTTGTTGTTGTGAATTAATATTTTTCTTGCTGTTGTTGTTGTTGTTGTTGTTTTTTTTATGGAAAACTTAAATATAATTAGCGCTCGACAAATCTACAGTTTAGTATCACAGAACAGCGAACGCCGCTGAGAGCGTTACTAATCATCATTATCTTCATCATTATCATTATCATTATCATTAATTAATTCAGTAATTAATTAATTTTTGTTTTTTTTTTAGCGTTTTGTTTTTTTTTTTAGCTTTGAAATTATTTCAGAGTTGACTTTTTTCTTCTTCTTCTTCTTCTTCTTTTGCTGCTTCTCTCATGTCATCGAACATTGCGCAACACTATTTGGTATCCAACACTAGCCTCCAGCTGTTGCCACGCCTACATCTTACTGATGTGCAGCCCCCATACGCTGACCATACATTGCATACGGCGAATAATATGGACCCAGAGCAGCAGCTGCTGCCGCCGCAGCCGGATTAAACGCACCAGCAGCGCCAAAGGGTGACGGTGCACCAGTCATGGCACCTGGTGGCTTGCCATAGGGATGATAACGTGCTGCTGCCGCTGCTGCTGACATGGGACTCAGCGGAGGTGTAGGATAACCAGCACGCAATGCCGACGGCGGAAACAGTGTGCCGAGCAGAGATTGTGCCTGCGATTGTGCTAATGCTGCTGCTGCGGCAGCCGGATCCGATAGATTACCCGTATGCGTGCGCAGATGTGTGAACAACTCATCGGAAGTCTGGAAACGTTTGCCACAATATGCTTCGCCAACGACCCAACTGCAGACATAGGGAGCGGAACGTGCGGCTGCTGCATTTGCTGCTGCGGCTGCTGCAGCCTGAGAATATGGATGAGCCGGTGGTAATCCAGCACTGGCCATGGCCATGCCATACTTTTGATGTTCACATTGCGTGCAGCCAGCCGGGCATGGGGCGCCCATGAGCATCTGTTGTGTATGTGCGGAATATGGGCAACCTGGACAATAGGGATCCTTGCAGACGGGCACAATGGCTTCTCCGCCGGCTGGTGTCTTGATGCGCTGGTAGGTAATGTAGGGATTTGGTTGACCGGCTGCTGGGCCACCGCCTGGTGCACCCGGATAACCGCCTTGGGCAGCTGCAGCTAACATGGCAGCATGATGATGCGAAAAGCCGCCGGCAAATGGTGGACGAAAAGCAGGATTTGCATGTTGCTCCATGCCAGGTGGACAGCATAGTGCCGACAATGGATTAAGGCCATAGGGTCCGGCTGCCTTATAAGCGGCCGCAGCAGCCGCTGCTGCTGCTGCCATGCTGGACATTTCCTTGGGATGCTGTGCAGTGCCATTGGCATTATTCAGAACTTCCATGCCAGAGCGTACAATGGGACTGGCGCCACGCTGTGATGAGCCGGCTGGTGAAACTGTTTTGCGACTACCATCATCAGCCTTCATTTGTGTGCCATCAGTGGGCGTGGCATTTGATTTACTGCGCGACGGTACACGTTCGTGACCAGATGAACTCTTTGAGCTGGGACGCACTTGCTCATCGCTGTTCAAGCTGGCGCTGCTCTTGAAACTGTTTTGATTCTGTTGGCTGAGCACATTTGTTTCATAAGGCTTAAATGCCAATTTGACTTCATTGCCAGTTGTTGTTGTTGTTGCTCCAATTGTTGCAGCTCCTGCTGCTGCCGTTGCTGTTGCTGTGACAGTTGTTGTTGTTGTTATCGGAGTGCTAGACTTCGGGGATTTAGCTTGATTTGGTGATTTCGATGCAGAGATTTCGGCACTGCTCGATGAGCTTGATGATGTCGATGAGGATGAGCATGTGCCAGATTTGTTCTTGTTTTTATCCATGGCTAGTAAAGGTTTCACAGCCGACGAATCGGCGCCAATCTGTGAACATGTCTGTGCCAAAAGTGCCAAAGGACTTTTCTTTGCATCCATCTATAAATGTAAAAAAAAAACAGAAAAAAACATATAAAGATTTTTCTTTATTTAGTTGCTTGTATTAACTTAATAAATTAAATAATTTTATTTGAATTTCTTTTTCATTTAATTTTTTTTTTCGCTTGACATTTGAAATTTATGAGATATTCGTGAGATTTGCATTTATTATTTAACAACATTTATAGACATGCTATAAAAGTTTATGGCTCTTATTTTTTTTTTTTGTTGAATATTCATACACAGCGATGAATATTTTAAATGCTCATCAAATTATGAATATGAATATGAATATATTTATAATTATGCTAAATTTTCATATGATCTAATAAATGCAAAAGAACTTCATAATTTTATTTTTTATTATTTGCTAATTTTTGCTACTCATTTTTTTCAACAATTTCTTAATAATTTATTTTAAAATATATTTAGCAGCAAAGTTTTTTATTTGAATTAATTTTGAATTAATAAAACAAGAATTTTGAGTAGAACAATTTTTGGATTTCTTCAAAGTAAGAAAAAATAGAAAATTAAAAATTGAAATTTTAAAAACAAATTTTAAATTTGTTTCTTAAATAAAGTAAGGAAAATGAATTTTAATTTTATTTTACTTTTAAAAATTTTCTTGAAATTATTTCAAATCAATTTTTTTTTCTGCATTTTGAAATTATTTGAAATATTTTTCTATTTTTTTTTTTTTTGCTTTAAATTTTGATTACTAACCGTTGTTGGCAATGGAGCCAAATAATCCGGTTGCAAATATTGGTTATTGCCGATGGTAACAACACCACCGCCGCCTTCCAAGACAACCATTGTTCTAGTTGCTGTTGTGTTTTTGCTTGTTGTTTCTTTACAATTCAGGTAATCCACAAAATATGCGACGCTTTTATTCCGTTGAATTTATTTTTTGCTGATTTTTTGGTTTTTTATTTTTTATAATAATCCACAGAGATTGCGACGGTAAAATTGATATTTAAATAATCCAAATGAATTTTTGTTCTTGTTTTTTAACTTTATTTTGTATATATTGTATTGTATTACAATATATATATTTTTTTTTGTTTTTCACACTTTAGTTTAAATTTCTTGTTAATTTACAGAAATTCGCTTGCGGTTCACTAATTTGATATTTTTTTGTGCCAGGCAAAGTGGCGTATATCTTGCACTATGCGGAATCACTTTACACACTTGACGAAATACGTTGTGACAGCTGACTGAGTGAGCGAGTATATATACTTTCAGCATATACTGTGTGTATTTTATTTGTATTTTATATGCAGAGTTTACTTTTCTTTGCTTTCCGTTTCAGTTTTTCTTTTCCGAACACGTCTGAACGCATCGAAGGCTAAACTCGAACTGAATTCAACAAAACTCACAACTAAGAGACTTGACGCTGCGTGAAGCGTAAATGTGTTGCTCAGCAGCAGAGGCAGCAGCAGCAGCAGCAGCTGGTTTTCTTACGCTCACGTTCTCTTGCTCACCGCTCTGTTCGTTGCTCCGCTGTTCGGCTGTTTGGCTGCTCTGTTGTTCGTGTGCTCTCTTGCTCTCTAAACAGGTCGGCAGCGGCTGCACATTGTATTGAATGTGTGCGTTGGAAGAGTGGCACATGTGTTGTGTGAGCGAGTTGCACTACATGTAATTTTCAAATATGGCGTACTTTTTGTCCAATCAAATCGCATGCGCCATGCAATGGAAGCCATAAACTGAACCGGCAGGTTTATTTTTGTTGTTTCCTTCAATCAGCTGCATGAGCATTTTATGCTCTCAGTTGGCACTTTGACTCTTTGCAACACGGCAACACTCGCAGCGAGAGCAACAGTTGAGCGTGAGAGCGGCGCTCTTTATACATTTTTCGTCGTATGTCTTTTACTTCGGCAGCTTGTTGGCGCTGTCCGCGGAAGTTCGCCTTTGACGCGCACATTAATTTTATCTTCACACATATGTCACGCGCTACTGCAGCACACAAGCATATACATATACACATGTAAGCAGTCACGACATGCTCTCCCACTTCCCATACCATTCTGCTAGTGTCAGTCGACGTTCTTGCTCTCGCTCTCGCTCTCTTTCTATCTCTCACTCTCACACTCACTCTCAGTGAGCTGTCAACACCAGGCAATTCAACGCTCAGTCGTATTGTCTTCGCTGAGATTTGTTTCTCAGTCACTCAACACTTAACCACTCTTCTGTTGCGTCTTCTTCTTTTACGTTTTCTACTTTTTTATGCCATCGCCATCGCCATCGCTTCGGTTCGCTCGTTTTAATGTCATATAAAAATTAATTTGTTTGCCGCTCTCCATTGCTCTTTCACTAGATCTGCGTTTGCTGCTGCTGCTGCTGCTGCTGGTGCTGCAGCTGCTGCCGCTGTCGCTGTCAGTGTCGCTGCCTCTGTCGCTGTCTCCGTTTTGGCCTTTGTTTAGCGTTTTTCGATTAACTTCTGGGTTCTGGGTTGTTTTGCGGTTTGTTTTCCACAAGAGCTTCTGTTTGTTGTTTAAGTGGAAATTGTTGTTTTGTCGTCGTGTCAAACTTGTACCAAACAATTTTTCACATGTTTTGTCATCTAGTAATCGTATGACAAATGTGCACATATCTCACTCTTTGTGTGTGTGTGTGTGTGTTAGTCGCGGTATGTGTGCGGCTTAATTAATCTCCACCGCACACAAGCAGATGAGCCGCTTTGTCGGAGACTTCACTCTCTCTCTCTCTTTCTCTCTCCCTCTCTGTCTGTCATGACGTAAAATGAAAGTTTACGATGCACTTTGAAACAAACTTTTTTAATAGTTTAATGGTTCAACTTTATGCATTTTTAATACAACAATAAATTTTTAATGCATGTATTACAATATTTTGGAAACACAAATTTTGCTAAGAATTTTTTAAATTATTATTATAAGATAGATAAAAATTTTAGCTATAGAAAATTGTTTAAGCATGGAATAAGAAATTTTAATCACTGTCTTAGACAGTAATTAGTATATTTAATCTTTCGATTTTAAGCTGCACTTAAAAGTAAATTAAAATCCATGTAAATATATCAGATATGCCAAAGAAATGGATTTAGCATAGCTTTAAACTCTGATTACATTTGATTTTCCAGATTCTAGAGATTGCTTTTGCAGTTCTACAGAGCTACCTGTGCGAATTTAGGCAACTATTGAACCAAGGTTAAGGTAGAAAACCTTTTTGGCAGTATAATATGATGGATTTATTAGGCTAAAGCGTGCTGCTCAACGATATACGGCTTAAACGCAATTTGCGGTTTTAGTTTCATTTTTGTTGTTGTTGTTGTTGTAGTTTCATTTGCGTTAAATGCCAAAATAAATATGCATTGTGTATGGAAAGAAAAAGGTAACAAAAGGTTTCAAGTGTGAGCATGAATACAAGTGCGAGTTGTGAGTGTGAGTGTGAGTGTGAGTGTATGTGAGTGCAATGAGTATGAGTACTCGTTGGTAGGTAAGTAATTCATATTTTTACGGCTACTTTGTCAGCGTCATAAATTTTCCTCGTGCATGTGAATTATTTACTAGCAAAGCGAACGCAAACAGCAAACGGCAAACAGTAAAACGAAAAGATGCTTGTAGGTTGACAGACTGTGGGGCAAAGGGGATGTAGGGCTGGAAGGGTGGTTGGCAAGAGAGGATGGTGGGTAGGTGAAGGCGGCATATACATAAATAACACAAAATATTATAAATTACACGCAGGGATGTAAAAAGCGCTGAGCAGAAGCGCAAAATTTGTAGCCGCGAAAACATTTATGTATATGAAGAATATAAAAAGGAGGCAAGCACATAAAATTAACCACATATTTCTTCATTTTTATGGCATTTATTATCACAGAAATGTTTGTGTGATAAAAGCGAAGCAGCGCAAAAGGCGAACAACGACGACGACGACGACAACGACGATGAACAACGATGAACGACAATGATGACGACAACGACGACGACGCCGACACCGACGATGGCGATGGCAATGGCGATGGCAATGGCAATGGCGCAAAAGGCAGTCATAAAAATGCAGCCATTTACCTTTTGATTTATGCACAACAATAACAACAACAACAACAACAACAACAGCTACAAGAACAACAACATCAACAGCAGCAGCTAAAGGCAGTAGATAGACAACAACATTGTCACAGAACTAACGAATATTAAATACGCTAAGAAATCTCTGCAGCGCCAGGCAAATATTCTTAACAAATTTCATTTAAATAAAAATAAATAAAAAAAAAAAACTAAAATAAAATAAAAATAAATTGAATTTATTTTAAATATTAACATTTTATTTTATTTCAAATTTATTTTAAAATTGTGCAAGGAGAGAAACAAAGAATAAACGGGAATTTTTATTACCAATATATTTTTATAATATGAAAAAATATTAATACATAATAAAATAAAATTTATCAAAATATTTCAATTTTTTTTTAAATATACAAATTTCATTTTATTACTTTATTATAATTTATAATTAATTATAATTTTCCAGCACACTATGCAAACATTCAAAATTTATTTTTTCAGCAATTTCAATTAAAAAAATGCAAAATATTTCATTTTGATTAATGTTGCGTTTGACAGCTTGATCATCTAGCAATCGATCATAATTTATTTATATAAAAATATATTTTGAAATTATTCATCCCTTAATATTTTATTATTTTTTTTTGTATACATTTACAAAATTGAAGTGTATAAAATATTCTTAAGATTGTGAAGAATGTTTCGCAGCATTAAACAATTCAATGAATATTTGTATTGCGCTTGAAGTGACATAAAGAAAGAGTAGACTATGAAAAGAGAAATATGTAGTAGAACTGGAAGAGTAGTGAGAGGCAGGGGGGGGCAGGGGGATGGTACAGTAAATACGCACGTTAGCAGCGCCATGAAGAATAACAACTGCAAAAAGCAAGAAGCGCAAAATAATGCAATAAATTTGACATTATCTCTTGGCAATATTGGCGCGAAGAGCAAAGAGCAAAGAGCGAAGGCGAAGGGGAAGTAGATGAGAATATGTAAGAATATCGGCTATAGTATCGTATATTTCCACTACAATAACGGTACTTTTTGACTCTTTCGAGTTAGTACATTGTAATAAAAAGAGAGAGAGAGAGAGCGAGTGTAAGTGTTATAGACAAAATTTTTGCGAAATGTTATTTGCAGTGGCAGCCCTCATCCTAGACATCATCTCATCTGATGCTGTCATTCATAGCACAATTATTGCATTCGATTGATGTTCGACTGCGACACAATAATTCAAGCAGCGACTATACAAAATCCCGTCCATTTAAAAAATTGAAAAACAAACTGCAATAAATTCTCTAAAGCGCATGCAACACTCACACAGAGACTAACAAAAAAAACCCACATAAAAAGAAGAAAGAGAGTGAGGGAGAAAGAAAGAGAGAGAAATTCTCAAAAAAAAGGGATACACATCCGGCATGCCCCCTGGGCGGCTCAGCTACCACCATGATAAATGGAGAATTGAGAAATGGCATGGAGTGAGAAATGGTAGGAGGCAAGGGATGGAGGTAGGCAGAGCTACCGACTGTCGATAATTTATCGACAACAATTTATCTCGTAATAGTAACGACCAGAAAAACATACACAGTGACACAGAGACAGAGAGAGAGTGAGAGACACACACACACACACACAATAATAAAAGAGAAATTGCCGTTGGTAACGTTGACATTGAAATTTTACGGTAATGTACGAAAAGGTTTTTCTTTAGAATATTTCTGCAAAATAACTTTGCCAGCAATTGTGTGTTTTCTCCCCCTTAACTGTTACATTTCGTCCCCTCCCCTTTCGCCAGGCTTAATATAGCAAATTAATGGTTGCATTGTTGCTAACAATATACAAAAACAACAACAGTAAAAGAAAAATAATAAAAAAAAAAAAACAATAAAATGGCATAAAAAAACGCACAATGCAATATTTGGGATAAAAAAAAAATGTGACACGTGCAGGAATCTCAATGATAAATTGACAATATATAAATTTTATTGCCATTGATATTGAGTATTAATTGCATACAAACTGGGCGAAACTATCCTCGGGATACATAATATTACAATAGACTGCTAACAGTAAGCTATAAATTGATAAATCAAATATGTTCAAAAATATACATATGTATAATGACAATTTAAGTTAATATATGGTAAGCTAAGATCTGTAGATTCTAACCTTTACTATGACAATGAAAATTATTTTCAAAATTACTTTCGAAATATTTTTAATTAATTTAATATATTTATTTATTATATTATTCATTTATTTAAATTTAAATAAAATAATATCTTATATTTTAACAATTTTTCACACAACTTTATAAATTTATCTAACTAAAATTTATTGCAAGCCTATTAATTAAATTTCACTTAATATTTTGATAATTTTTTTTTTTTTCCAAAAATATATTTTTTTATAAAATCATTCAAAAATATTATAAAAATTAATTTATAAATATTTTTGATAAAATTTAATTTGATATTTAACTTATTAAATTAAATTATTAATTTACCTAATTTTAGAAAATATTTCACATATTATTTAATAATTAGTATTACATTTAATAAAATAATTGAAAATTAATAGAAAATATTTTAACAATTTTTCACACAACTTTATAAATTTATCTAACTAAATTTTATTGTAAGTCTAATTATTAAATTTCACATAATATTTTGATAATTTTTTATATTCTCAAAAATTTATTTTCTAAATACATTCAAAAATATTATAAAAATTAATTTATAAAAATTTATAATAGAAAATATTTTAACAATTTTTCACACTTTTTTACAAATTAATCTAATTAAAATTAATTGCAAATCTATTAATTAAATTTCAAATAATATTTTGATGATTTTTTTATATTCCCATATATATATATATTATATTATCCAATTATCAAAGTATAATAAAAATACTCTAACAATATTTCGATAACTATTTTATTTAAATACAAATATTTATTCTCAAAAATTTATTTACAAATTTCTACTGTTCGCACAGCAATTTCAATTTCCATTTCAATTTCAATTTATAATGAAGTAATGCAATAAATTTTATATAATTTGTTCTCTTATCTATTTTTATGAACATTCGACAAATGAATATTGAGAATATTGAAAGAATGGCTTATAATGATGCTGAATATATATTTGAAGTCATGTCGCGACCAGAATAACAACATAATATAAAAGCGAAAGAAAAAAATATAAACATAATTTTCAAAACAACAGCCGAAAAAAGAGAATAAACCAACAACAAAAATAACAACAGCAAGAAAAAATGCCATAAAAATCAGTAGAAACATGAAAAATCCTGAAGAAACAAATGCATATCCTTTTTTTGTTTTTTTTTTACAGTACATGAATCGCCGCATTCAGCTGCGTCAAATATTTATGGGTAAACATAAAAATGTTTACGACCTTCACAATTTAACAACCGTAGCAGGTCCCACAAGTTCCAAGTTGCAAGTTCCCAGACACAACTGGCGCTTGACTGCTGGCATATATATATACAGGATATAGTCATCCATAAGGAATACCTTCACTCTCTCTCTCTCTCTCTCTGTGTGTATGTGTATGTGTGTGTGTCTCTTTTGCTGTTTGTGTTGATAAAGAGCACATAAATTATGGTCTATATATCATGAAAATCTATCGATGTCGAGCATCGCCGTGTGCTGGGCTGTGCTCGACACTGCTGTGCGCTGTTTTATGGCCAAGATGAGTTTTATGATCCGCAGAGAGTCGCATGTTTATTGATTTCCTTCACGGCGTTGCTAATTTTTGCCACAAAAGTAGTCGCAAAAAGGAGTCTCCTTCTCTCTCTCTCTCTCTCTCTGTCACTCTCTCTCTATGTCTCACTCACACTCTCGCAGTGCTTGACGCTGAAGGATGTTGTGCACGGCGAGTGCGGTCAATCAAGGACAACGAGCAGCACGGCTAGCAGGCAAAGACTAAGAGACAAGCAGACATACAGACATGCAGACATACAGACAGACAACATTGACTTGACGGGCATTGTCCTTGATTTATGATCATCATTAATTTCACTGCCACCAAAGTTGACACTTCTGCGTATGTCTCTGCGTTATAATGTTTTGTGTCCCTTGTATTAGTCTCAGCTAGTAATATTTGCCTCAAGCAACGGTACGTTCACTCCTCTCATCTCCCTTGATCCTGTGCATAGTACATATTGCTCTGGCATTGACACTGATATACACTGTCCCACCCCGACACTGTGATACTGAGATACAGAGACACTCTGACATTCTGACATTTTGACAAATAATTTTATTGACGGTCTGTGTTTGGTTTTTAATTGTCCTGCAAGTTGTTCAGCTGCCTCACACAATGTGCTCCGCACGTGATAATTGCTCATTTTATGACGCATTTATCAAAAGTGTTTCGACTTCTCACCCTCCTTCTCTCTCCCTGTCTCTCTCTCTCTCTCTCTCTTGTTCGTTCAGTCAGGCATTGTCTCTGCAATTGGCCTTCTGTCTTGTCCTTGCTATTGTCTCCTATTTGCAACACGCTGAGACTGGCAAAATTGAACAACACTCGACGTTCTCATCTTCAGCCTCAGCCTCAGCCTCATTCTCATCGTCATCGCCATCGTCATCCTCATGGTTCGAGTTTTCGTTCTGTCTGACAGTCACGCGTCATTTATTTGCCCGTTTGGCCCTGACAGTTGTTGATTGCGATTTTGGCCCGGAACGGTTTGGTTTGTTTATTCTTAGATTTATCGAATATGTTCAGGAAATCGATGTAGTTAGTCGAATGTCGTGTTACAATTTATATAAACTTGTTTATTCAACTTTTTTTTTTTCTCTCACTGTATAATAGATAATATGAAATTAAAATTTAAACTGATTTATTGCCTTTCATTTCTCAAATCGCAACGAAATTTAAAAGTGTTTTTCCCTTAAATCTAAATAAATAAAATATTTAATTATATTTGCATATTAATTGTATTTGGAAATATTTTTAAATTATTTTTTCTTTTTTTTTCTTTTTAATTACAAATAATATTTAATGTTGCAGTGAGTAAAATATTTCATATAATAATTAACAAATAAATTACGATATTATAACAGAAATATTTAATATTCCATAGACTAAAGAAAAATTAATTAGAAAAAATTTTAGATAACATTTCAAAATCATTTAAATTAATTTCAAAATTATTTTTAGGTATTTTTTTTTTGCTATCAAAATATTTAATTTTGCATTTTTAATATTTTCTAAAATTAATAATAAAAATTAGAAATTAATAATAATTTTAATAATTTATATTTATCAATAATTTTATTAAATAATAAATAATTTATAAACATATTTTAGAATAATTTTAAAACTGTTTAAAATTTTTATTTAAGACAAAAAATAATTAATTATACTGCAACATATAAAATAAAAATAAAAAAACATTTAAGAAAATTATAAATTACATTTAAAAATAATTTGAAAATTTGCTCTTCCATAATATTATTTAAAAAAAAAAAAAACAAAACAAAAACACAAAATTATAATTATAAATAATATATATATTTATCGTGCATTTAATTTTCTATATGATTATGATGCGTATTTCCGAGCAAAACGTCACACTAAATCAACAGCAAAAGCAGAAAAAAATAATGAAGCATGTCAAAAATGCTTAAAAATACAACAACAACAACAACAACAACAAAAATAAAGAAAACAAAAGCTGGGAAAATAAAAAGCCAGCAAAATTTTGGTAAGAAAGTAAAGAAAAAAAAAAATAAAAGAGACAAGAGAAAATAATAAAAAAAAAACAGACGGCGGCACTTGGTTGTTGTCTGTTGTTGTGCGCACTGTTGAAATGACAGGCTGACAGCAGAATTCACACTTCATTTGAGGCACCTCACGCTTCGCATCCCGATGCCAGAGACCCAGAACCAGAACAGAACCACAATCATTCCGGGTCTCCTTTTTCGCTCTATCTCTCTCTCACTGTCTCTGTCTGTCTGTATGTATGCCTCTGTTGCTGTTGCTGTTGCTTTACCATGCGAGTGCTAATGTTGCGCATAATAATTTTGTACTAAATTAAATAGTGCGTGGGTCGCTCTGTTCGGGATCTGTCTGTCTCTCTGTCTGTCTGTCTGTCTGCTTGTCTTCTACATACATACGTCTTCTCATTGCTGTCTCACTGTCAGTTTCTCTGGACAACATGTTGCTGCCTCCTGCCAGTTTGGCGGCATCTTGTTGATTCGTTTTTCATGCACGCCGCGACGGCGACTCAAGCACTTGAAACGTGAAAGGATATAATTTAGTTTTTATTGCACGTTGTAAAGGTTTTTGCCGGTTCGCTTGAGAACTTCGAGAACATATAGATATATGTATATATATATGTATATATATATGTGTGTATATGTTTTATGTCTGTGTCTGTGTATCTGTAGAAGTAAGTAAGTAGTACTTGTCTACTCGTCTACATATGGAGGATTCATCAGTTATGCATGGCATGTTTGTTTTTTAAAGAGTCCTTCACAACTCTCTTTACATTACAGTCTACTCTTAGTGCATCCATCTCTCTCTCTCTCTCTCTCTTGTACTGCTCTGGTAGTTTACTCAACTCATTCGCTTACTGTGTTAATTTATTGATGTGCCGCTTATCACGTCACGTGTCTGTAGAACGTCTCTGTCTATGTTGCTATTGCTGCTTGCTGCTTGCTGTTACTCTTGGCTCCGGCTTTGAGTCCGGCTCTCTTTGATGTTACATAAATCACAGTTGATTTTTACTATATACTGTTTGTCTGCCCCTTTTTTTTACGACTAACTAAATTAAATGGATTCTCTTCTTCTTCTTCTTATTCTTTGTTTTTTTCTTATACTTCTAATTTTTTTATGCACACCTTGCTGCTCAAGGGATTAGTGTGAATATCAATGCTGAAAGAAAAAGCTATAAAAACTCTTTTGAGTATTTATTGATTCTATGAATTTCTATGCTAAAGAATCTTTCTTTGTCTTTATTGATTACATACTAGTTTTCATTGGCAATACAATGAATTTTCATTTAAATTTGTAATTTTTTTTATTTGAAATTTAAAACAGCAAAAAAAAGAAACAACAAAATTTGAATTTAAAAAATAATATAATATAATAAAATTTACTTTATAATATTTTTATTACTTTTTTTTAACAACATTTAAAATACTTGAAAAAAAAAATAGTTTGTAAACGACAAAATCAAAATTGAAATATAATTTATTAAATTTTATTATTTATTTCTAACTATGAAAAATAATATAATAAAATTTTTTTATGTCTGCCCAAACATATTCAATTTTTTTTTGTAATATTTGCCAACAACATTGTAATAAAATTTATTATATTTTTCGAACAATGAAAAATTGTTGTCTGCCCAAAATAAAAAATTAAAAAAATATTTTTAAAATTTCTTGCAACAATATTTCAAAGTAGTAATAAAAATCAAATCGTTTCAACACTTGAAGTTTGTAGTTTTGTAGCATTGAAATTGGCTTCAAGTGTATAATTGATGCTTTCAATATGACATGTGTACAATATTGCATCAAGTGTCAAAGAAGGAAGCCATAAAATACTTGGTAACGCAATTCGAGGAACTAATTGAACAGGTCGGCGATACACAGAGATTGAAAGAAAGAGAGGGAAAATGAGAGGACAGACACAGCATGAAGCATAACACTTGAGAGATATTCTCGTGCCTTAAAACTTAGCTGACTTTTCTGACTACCAAGAACTCAATTTAGTTTTCAGTAACAGCAGCAGCAACAACAACAACAACAACAACAACAGTTGAAACAACACTTCAGGATACTTGACTGCAGCTCCAATTATAAAAAAAAAAGCTGCCGGCAGCACAAACTGAAAGACAGAGACACAAAGAGTGCACAACGATTCATAATGAAAACATTTAACCTGTCGTCAGCAACATCATCAACAGGCAAATGATTCCAACAGCAGCATCATCATCATCATCATCATTGTAGTCATCGTCGTCATCGTCGGCGTCGTCGGCGTTGTTATCAACATTTGCGCCCCAACGTGGGGCGGCACTCATAATCAACTTTAAATGTCAGCCAACGTCGAGAGCAATTTTGTGGTACCTTCATCTCGTTTTCAATTATATAGCAGCGCTATGATCCTTCGAGGAAGTGGTTTGAGTACCAGAAAACCAGGCAACCAACAGCCAACAGCCAACCACTTGAGCAACAAAACAATTCAACACGCAAAAGAAGAGAATTAAAAAGAACTTGAATTGACAGGCACAAGCTGTAGCTGTTGCTGTTGCTGTTGCTGTTGCTGCAGCTCTGCAGTCAGAGTCAAAGTAAGAGGCTAAGACTGTGGCTGTGACTGTGACTGAGACTGAGATTGAGTCTGAGTCTGGTGTTGAGATGAAATGAGTTGAGCTGCGCTGCTTTGAGTATATAATACACCTTTCCTTTTACGATGCTGCGGTCTCTCTGCTTGGACCTGGTCTCGAGTACGAGTACAAGTACGAGTACGCTCGTATGCTCTTTGGGCTCCTTGTTGTCATTAATGAGACGTCTTCTTCAGCACCGCGCAGTCATTTCCACTTCAAGTTGTCAGCCCAAAAATACAAAAAAAAAATAAAAGAAAAAAAAAAAACTCGCCCCTCATCATATTTGAAATTTGTGGCAGCTTGTGTTTTCGACATTTCGGGCATTATGTCGCGCCTATTTTTCACCATTCTCTCAAGTCAATCTCATTCACTCTCTCTCTCTCTCTCTCTCTCTCTTTCGCTCTCTTTGTTTAGCTATCTCTATCTTAGTCTAACTTTAAATGTTTTTCCGGGTTAAATGAGCGACGCGTCGTCATCATCATCTACTTCGTTCCGTCGTTACGTCGTTTCTTTGATCTTACGCTTCGCTTCTAATTTGATTATAAACGCACACCTCACACTCTTTTAGACAAAACGACAAACGACAGACATGAACACGGACATGGACCGCGACAGAGACAGAGACAGAGACAAAGAGAGAGACGGTCGTGTCTTTACTTTTCTAAGCATCTTCATTTTCAGCCTCAATGGCTGGCAGCACTTCCACTCTACACTCTACACAAAACACTAAAACTCTGCACTACACCATTTCCCTCTTGCTCTGTTCAGGTCTTCTTAGCGCTACGCAGCTCATTCCCTTGTCTTCCTTCCTCTTCAATACATTCTACGGGCTGATGAGTACGCGCCGCGGCGCACTCAATGACGCGTTGAAAGTGCCATAAAAAAAGGACATGAAGACATTGAAAGACATTGAGAGAAGCAAAGAACAGAAGGAGATGGAGACGGAGACGGAGACGGTGTTGGTGATGGTGATGGAGACTGAGATGTAGATGGAGACCCATGAGTCTTGGCCCAGGGTTACGTGCTGACAGCATTTTAAATGAAATGAAAACGATGCTTTCACTTCACCACATCACACACACACACATTTACAATTAGAGAGAGAGAGACCCTTAGGAACATTGGAACGGGACATCGTTTTGCTAAACTAAGCAGAAGTAATGTCACTGAACTACATGGGATAGGTCTTAGGGGCAGCTTCTAAGTAGACCGCACAAGTCTCAGTGAGGTGAGGCTAATGCGATAACTTCTTAAGGTCTATTGATTTTGGCCAAAACTCTCACTTTCTTATACTCTCTCTCTTTCTCTCTCTCTTTTTCTCTGTGTGTGTGAAAGTATTTGATGTATAAAACTACTTAGACGTTTTGTCGATATTCAGACCACATAACTTTTAGGTTTATAGTCAGTAAGAAGCTAAAGTTCTATGCTGTTCAACTAAATAAATTCAGTTTGTGTTTTAATCATAAAATAAGTTTCACATAACAGACACTAGCGCTCCTTAAATAATATAATTTCAAACAGTAGTAAAACCTCAGATGAAAATCGAGTTATACAAATTTATTTATTTTTATTTTATTTTTTTTTCTCACACACTTAACGATCAAAGCTAATTAACAATGTCGCTTGATATAACAAATGTTACATAAAAATTGAAAAAAAAACAAAATTTTAAAACCGTCTGTCACATTTTGTCACTAAAAAGAAAAAAAATAAAGAAAAATGGGGTTGACTTTATCGTGGCTCGTGTAGAGAGAGAGTGGGAAATGAATATAAACAAAGTAAGAAAAGTTATTAATGTCTCGAATTACGTAGAAATAAATTCGGAAATTCGGTTATTTTGTGGGTAATCAGTCAATTTCAGGCAAACAAAAGTGAGAAAAGTTAGAAAAGCAAAAACGAGAGCGACCAGAAACCCGCTGAGAAAAAAAGGGGTTACATTTCCTGTACAGGGGGAACAGGAAAAGCGTATATACCCCTTGGCATCTCATAGTTTCAACAGCTCATTTCTTGGGTTACACATTTATATATGTACATATAGGAAGTTTGTTTAACGCACGGTCGCCCTTGGTAACAAGTAAAATATAATTTTTGCCAAAGGGTTTACTTCTCAGATACTTCTCTCATTTCAGATAGCAACAAAGTAATGAGAAGACTACAAGTAATCTTTTAACCACGACTGTCGCTTGACTCTTACCCTTACACTGTGCTTGGGATAGGATTATGCCATAAATCATATTTAAGTAAGACTTTCGAGTGACTGATGAAGATATTACATAGAACCAATTACATATTATGTTCTTCATTTATCGATAGCAATCTTTTTATCATTAAAATTCGAACAGTTAAATTGGATATTTCAATATACATTTTGATAGTAAAAATAAATAGATTTTATACACATGGGATACAAAATGTATAATGACTTTGGGATATCAGGAAATGTATATGCCGCCTTTAAGAAGGCGTGACCTACTCCATAAACTCTATATGTATGTATATGGGCACAGGACCAACAGTCGAATTGACTGAACCAAGTCTAATTGTTAGCCTTGAACACCTGGATTTCGGATGCTATAAGAGAATCCAAATTGTTTGTATTCATTTTAAGCAGTTCTGTTTTATTTTTGATTTCTGCTCAGGTCTACTACCGCTTCCATTTATAATGTGTATAGGATATCTCGTCCAGATCGGATCATAAACAATTTTACAATGTTTGGCTATCGGCTACCGGGTATCTTTTAGTCAAGCGTGGACGACTTTAGCTTTCTCATTTGTTTAATATTCTTTTTTTGAAAGCTATTAGTGTAATGCTTTCAATAGTAAGCCAAAATTATCGGGTTTTTTTTTCTTTTGCCAGAGACTTTTGTCTATTTGTCTTCCTATATCTTTATTTTTCGCTTTCATAATCTAGTTCTGTTCATTTGCCGTTCATCTAAACGAAATCTCTGGAATGAAAATAAACTGTGTCTAGTATCTAGTATGTCTGCTTTTGCAACTGAACAATAAATTTCCTTTTAACCAGTTAGGGGAAAAATATCATAAAATACAAAATGAAGTACGCTCGACATGTCTCGGACGCTGTGAAATTTATGTGACAATTTTGTGCAGGATAAATGGTAGCACAGACGGAACCAGAACCAGACCTCGAACCAAAACCCCTACCTACCACATGCTGCTCTGGTCAAGCACTCACCGAAGAAGGATGTCGTTTTTAGTAGACCCCCAAGCATCCCCTTATGCCTGCATTTGTTCCTCTCCCTGCCCCTTATATAGTATATGATCATTTTTTTTTCTATTATTTTTTTTTTTTTTTTTGTTTTTATCAAAAAATTAGTTGGGTTAAAAGGCACGCACAGTGACTGCAGTTAGTGGAGCATGAGGCGAAGGCGCAATAGTCTTTTGAAACGAGTCGAGTTTCGACGGGCAGCAACCATTCCGCAATGCCCACAAAGTGGGTGCCCACTAAAAACTAACGAACGAACTAACCTGCAGATGGAACAGATGCTAGCCAATGGGACAGTGGGATAGTGGGATGTCTAGATGGGGTTGTGGCAACTTCAGCACTTGGTCGTTGTCGGTCATGTTGCATAAATCTCATTTGGGCTTTATTTACTCTCAAAATGTTCTCGTTCAGATTGTTGTTGTTGTTGCTGTTGTTGTACTGGCAAATAAATTCATTTAGTGGCATTTAGTGCCCCCAGTTCACCTTATTGTTCGGGGTCGTCCTCTATACCAAACTCTCTCCAGGATTCGCCTCTCTCGTTCACTTTGTCCTTCTATCGTAGTTGCCGTTGTTCCTGTTGTTGTTCTCGTTGTCGTCGTGTGCGCTGTGTGCATTTTATGGCAGTTTCTGCGTTTTTGTGGCCAAACATGAAGTGAAAATTACACTCACACATACAGAGAGACAAACTCATAGACATCTACAAACACACGCATACTGGGACACATATGTGGAAATGTGGCGCAATTGTTTTGCCTTGATAGTAGAAGGATATGTGGGTGTATTTTCTGTGTGTGTGTGCATGAATGTTGAGAGCAATGGTATGTAAGAGTAAGGGAACATAGCAAATACGTGTGGTGGGATTTGGCTTTAGTCGGCAGTTAATTTTCATATTTTCTAGCCGCACCCCCTACACATACATGCTCACGCCCCTCGCCTTTGCACTATGTGGACATTTTGTCGTAAATAAATATAACAATTTATTTAGATTGCAATGACAGGCGGATGCTATTAAAAGCGCAATTTATGTGTCCTTCTATGCGGGGGGAAGGCGGAGGTTAACGCATGGTCTATGGCTACGCAAAAAAAAAAAAAAAAAAACTGCAGGGATGTACTTTATGATGGTGCAAAGCAAATGCATTTTGGGCGTTCACACAGGAACTTATGTCCTGGCAGTATCATTAAGATTAGAGCTGTGAATTACGCCGCATAAAAATG
>JBAMBR010003489.1:0-12140 GCA_037044475.1 Zaprionus obscuricornis | reverse complement strand
GTGAATATGTGAATATGTGAATATGTGAATATGTGAATATGTGAATATGTGAATATGTGAATATGTGAATATGTGAATATGTGAATATGTGAATATGTGAATATGTGAATATGTGAATATGTGAATATGTGAATATGTGAATATGTGAATATGTGAATATGTGAATATGTGAATATGTGAATATGTGAATATGTGAATATAGTGAATATGTGAATATGTTGAATATGTGAATATGTGAATATGTGAATATGTGAATATGTGAATATGTGAATATGTGAATATGTGAATATGTGAATATGTGAATATGTGAATATGTGAATATGTGAATATGTGAATATGTGAATATGTGAATATGTGAATATGTGAATATGTGAATATGTGAATATGTGAATATGTGAATATGTGAATATGTGAATATGTGAATATGTGAATATGTGAATATGTGAATATGTGAATATGTGAATATGTGAATATGTGAATATGTGAATATGTGAATATGTGAATATGTGAATATGTGAATATGTGAATATGTGAATATGTGAATATGTGAATATGTGAATATGTGAATATGTGAATATGTGAATATGTGAATATGTGAATATGTGAATATGTGAATATGTGAATATGTGAATATATGTGAATATGTGAATATGAATATGAATATGAATATGAATATGTGAATATGAATATGAATATGTGAATATGAATATGAATATGAATATGAATATAAATATGAATATGAATAAGAACATGAATGTGAATATGAATATGAATATGAATATGAATATGAATATGAATATGAATATGAATATGAATATGAATATGAATATGAATATGAATATGAATATGAATATGAATATGAATATGAATATGAATATGAATATGAATATGAATATGAATATGAATATGAATATGAATATGAATATGAATATGAATATGAATATGAATATGAATATGAATATGAATATGAATATGAATATGAATATGAATATGAATATGAATATGAATATGAATATGAATATGAATATGAATATGAATATGAATATGAATATGAATATGAATATGAATATGAATATGAATATGAATATAAATAAAGATTTGAATATATTACAGCTTCGTCGAGTATTTCTTATGCTGATGCACTTACAATATTGAGCGACAGCGTATAAAAAATGAAATTGTATTTTGCACTTTTTAAAATTGTTTCTAGGCCAACTTAAAGTCACATTCACTTAGCATGGTAATACTTTAAGACATTGTATGTCTTTTTTTTGTAAAAGTTTTATAAGCTTGCCACATCACGTATACGGCCGTGTGGCAACCGCACATTGTGATACTAATAATGCTGCACAAAATGCTGCTGGCACAACTCAAACACAAGCTGCTGCCATTATTCTGATGTAAGTATTTACATGTATTCTCTATCGCCATGAAGTGAAGCACACTAAAGATTGTAGAATGACAAGCAAATGTGACACATAAGGAAAGTAAAACGATGGAACAAAACTCACAGACACAGACACAGACACAAGCATAAGCACAAAACACAAAAACACACATATAATAAATTATATAAACCAATGTCTATGTATAACTAAAATGATCACGATTTTTAGTAGTGACTGTGCATAGGCAATGTTATAGACATGGCACGTGTACTAAAAGTTTGATAAAAAAAAAAAATATTCTATGAAATTTGAAATTAGCTTTTTTCAGACATGGATAAACTCATATGACTTCAAAACTTTTGCTACTGCTTCTTTTTGACTGTCTTATAATATACAAAAAATTTACGCGGAAAAAGGTTAAAAGAAAATACGTGAGATAATATTAATTTTAAAACCTGTCTGCTGTCATGGTAATAGACAAAACGTTTTAAATCTTTTTATTATATTTGCTGACAATTGTTTGTGAGGTTTTCTTTATAGCGTTTATTTTTTTTTTGTGGTATTTATTTATTTTTAACTGAAATTAAATTAGCAGTAGCAGCAGCACAAGAAAAAAAACTTCATCAGTTTCAATTAAAGCTTTCATTTTATTTATTAATTTTTTTTTTTTTTGCTAAAATTCTTTCTCTGCTTAAGCTCAAAATGTTTAGCTTACAATGTAAAAGAAATGTGCATAAGTATAAATATTTACTTAACTCTGCGCTTTATTTAAAATTCGCTATGCATACAAGACTAGAGACAGATTTAAACGTTCTATCCCTTAATACGGCATCAGTTGAAAGAAACAAAATAGCTTGAGTGCGACGTCGACGTCAATGACGATGCTGATGCCGATGCCAGCGTCGATGTCGATGTCATTGTTTTATACAATATACAAAAATGTTTCCCTATGCATAGACACACACACACACACAACTCTTCTTTGGCGTCACGCATACTATACGCTGAGTGTTTCGAAAGGCTTTTGTAAGCTCTGGCAGAGCTTCAGTTATTAGCATATATTCGACATGCACGCGCTGCTGACTTAATGATGCAGAAATTTAAAAAAAAAATAATGAAAAAAATTGAAGAGAGAAAAAGAAAAAATTCTACACTAGAATTGAGCCAAAATCTAGAATCCGTTACAGTTTCAAGCCATTGATTATGCGTATGTCGCAAAATATGCCCCCATTGAAGCAACAGAATGAGTGAGTGAGACAGAGAAAGAGAAAGAGAGAGAGAAGGAGAGTGAGTGAGTGAGAGTTTTGCTATGCTTTTGTGTGTCATACTGTGACGCTGCAGTTTCAACTTGTGTTGACAAATCGAACTTTATGTTATGCTTAAGTAAGCTATAGCTATAAACGTAATAGTATAAAACTTTATTTACAACTATTTGTAATGCTCAACGTGTCAAGAAACTAAGAGAAAGAGAGAGAGAGAGAGAGCAATTTCAAGCATACTTTAATTAAATATACAATTTAACTCTTTGCACAATTACACAATGAAGCATTTATTCATTTTATTTCGATTGTTGACAATTTCATTACGTGATAAACGTTGCTGCTTTCTCTCTTTTTCTCTCTCACTCTCTGTCTCTCTTTCTAGCTTTTGTCTTGTCTTATTGCATTGTGCAAAATCGTAAAAGGATTCAATTAAATGCTATGCTAATCAGCCGTAAAGACTTCACAAGCTGCAATCAAATGCAAATATATTTTCTAACTTTTCAAGTTGCTTAAATTATTTGTGTTTTTTTTTTTTTTGGGGTAACATTTTAACGAGCAGGATCTACTAAAATTGCTTTTTTTTTTGGAAAGTCAATTAAAAACAAGCTAAAGGAATAATAAATAAAGCTAAGCATACTTTGAATTTTTGTATAATAAAATTCAAATGAAGAATCATGTTAATGACAGACAACATTTGAAATGGAAATATAAAAATACATTGTAGAAAAAAAATATATATATTACCATTGCATTAATTTGAGTTTTGCTTTGAAGCAGAAATTTGTGACTCATTTTAAGCTCAACTTCCGTGTCACACACATTGATTCAATTTATTTTGTCTTTGTCTTCGCTTTGACTTCAAAGCAAAATTTAGTGAATTTTTATAATTTAATATTTTGCTGGATTGACAGCAAGCTAAGAAGTACAAGTACTACTACTATATGATTGCCAGCTATAAAGCTGCTCACTTATATGACTACACACACACATGCATACATATATATACTATACATACGCATCAATTGGTCTATAGCTCAAAAAAAAAAAAAAAAAGTACTGCTGCAATTCCTCGTGCCTGCAGGACAACAAGGGGTTAAAGGCCATTTGGTCAAGCGTGCGGAGCAAGTGCAAGGCAAGGAGGGATGAGAGAAATACTAGCTAGCAGCAATGCTGCTTAACTCTTGGTTTTTTTTTTTTTTTTGCGTTTCACAGTTAAAAGTCGCCCCGGCAGTAGGTCATAAAACGCATGACCGCATGAATGCACAGTGAGTGAAATCCAAATACAATTCTCATAGTTTGTGAGGGAGAGGGAGAGAGAGGGAGAGAACGAATGTGAACTGGTACTGTGTGTGTGTGTGGGGGGGGGGGTCAAAAGTAAATGCGTTAACTGGGCAAACAAAAGCATAAAGCTTTCAGCGGCAATGGCAACGACGACCAATTGCAACTGAAGTTAAATGGCAACGCTCTGACGAATGTCCTTGGTCAAAAAAACTAGTTTTACATTACAAGTATCATCGTCGGCATTGCACACTATACATACATACATGCATACATACATGCATACATACATACATACATACATACATACATACATACATACATACATACATACATACATACATATGTATTAGTTCTATGATGCGAATCGAAAGCAACAACGAAAACGAAAATTAGCTGAAAATGTTACTTATCGATTTCCACTACATATTGAAGTATTAAATATAATTAGAAATTAATGTAATAAAAATATAAATATAATATATTAAAACTTATAAAAATATATAATATATTTAATTATTTTTATACAAGAACAAAATTAAATTTAAAATTAAAAATTTTTTAAAATTATAAATATAAAAATAAAATAAAAGAAAATAATAATTTTCCATAATTCACAGGAAATTCTACACATTTATTGATTATTTATTTTAAGCTAACAACATTCAAAAATAAATTTTAATTTAAACTTTCAACTTAATATAGAAAATTAAAATTATAACTTCAAGAATAGTATTTAGTATTTTAGTAACAATTTTAGTATATTTTATCGTTCAGTCGTCGTCGTCCATCACTCTTGCATCTTCATCACAACTCATTTTTCTCTACCTCAAAAAACATTTGCCCAGCATTGTTATAGATCACGATCGGTACTTTGCCTACGCTGATCAGCTGATGTATCTAGATGTGTAAAAAAAAAATATTTAACTTAATTCATGAGAAATTCTTCACATTTATTGATTATTTATTTTAAGGTAACAATATTCAAAAATAATTAAATTAATTAAACTTTCAACTGTATATAAAAAATTTATAAGCAAAATTAAAAGCTTCAAACTTATCGTCGTCGTCGTTAGGGATGGGAAACTAGCGATGGCACTATCAAGGTATTGAATATTTAGCTCTTTGAGCCTGCTCTTTGTCACTATCGATGATGCTGGGTAATTTTTCACATCATTTACATTAGCGCAAAACACGAGATTTGCTTGCAAGAGTTTGGCTTAAAGCGGACAATGTCGACACATTCTTCTATTTTTGCAAAGTAAAAGCATGGATATAATAATATATTTGTTATTTACCTAGCCTAAGTATTTCATTTGAAGTTTTTTGTTTTGTTAATGAGTTGATCTCAGATTTTGTTTCCTTTATTTCATATGTTATACTATTTTTTTTTTATCTCTTATATTTTTAGTTGCAATTATACGATTAAGCACAAAGTATATGAATTATGTAATATGTAATATGCATTCGATATTGCTTATAATTAAATTTTTTATAAGGAGCCGCTACCGATAGTATCAAATGGCACCCCCATCAATAGTTTTCCAGCACTAGTCGTCGTTCATCACTCGTGCATCTTCATCGCAACTTATTTTTCTCTTTCTCAAAAACATTTGCCCAGCATTGTTATTAATCACGATCAATACGCTGTCTACGCTGATCAGCTGTTGTGTGTAGAGTTTGCAGCGTTGCCAGTTGCATTCGCAGATATCTAATATAATTTGAAATATTAATACTAAAAATATTAAAATAAAAGAATATAAAAAATTATTCTATAAATTTTCAATGGCTTAATTTAATGTAGTCTTTGATTTTATTATGCTATAATAAATGTATACAGACAATAATAATAAATAACTCAAACGCAACGTATGCTGACGCAAGAGAGATTATGAAATAAATGCAGTGTATGCAGCGCATTCTGCACTTTAGTATAAAAATTAATGTTTTTTTTTTTTTTGTATTTTTTCATTTATTTCTACTTATGACTCAATTTGTATGCTTCCGTTGTGGAAAGCATTTTCTAAGCACGCCAACTAACAATTAATAGCATGAAAAATAATAAAGATTATTTCCGTTGCAGCTGCTTTTAGCTATAAATAAAAATAGTAAATAATAAATTATTGATTTGCTTGGTGTAAAGCATTGTACAGCATGCAACACAAAGAATTGTAACATTATTTTGATATAAAAATTACAGGTTATACGAGGGGTATTCAAAAAGTAAGTTTCCCTGTGTTGGGGGAAAAATAAAAAACAAGTTTTAGGCAGTAAAAATAAATTTATTTTATTCTTTGACTCTTATTTTTTTGACTATTTTTCTACATAGTCGCCTTGGACTACAATACATTTTTGGTATCTGTGTGAAAGCTTAAGTAAACCTTCCTTAAAAAATTCCGTGCCCTGTTTTTTGATCCACATCCACGTATTTCTAACGACTGCAGCCAGTTGAAACTATACAAATTTTATAAAGTTTTTGATTTTTTTTTAATAATTTGAAATAAATTTGATTAAAATCAAATAATAATAATTATAAAAATAATAATAATAATAATACACATTCATTATGCACCATAATTTCAATTTAAATCGTTGCATGCTTAACGTTGACTTTGAATCAGCAATGCCCAGCGAACTTATTAATATATATATATCGTTAGCATGGGAAATGTTGATTAAAACTCAAAGTAGCCAATGATTTATCAAATTCATTCATTAATAACTGCTAAACGCTCAACTTTAGATAGTAAATTTCAATTTAACTGATTTAAAATCTTTCGTTAGAATTGCAACTTACTATAAAAAGTCAAGCTAGCAAAAAGTTAAAGTAACCAAAAAATCATATGTAAAAAAAAAACTTTCAACGATGTCGCAGCTAAACATCGACATTGGGTAGAAAGTTCCAATGCAACGAATTTCAATATATTGTTGGCATCAGAGCTTACTACCAAAAGTCAAGGTAGCCAATGAATTGTCCCAATTTTTTTAAATCGATGTGAAAGCTAAACGTCGTCTTCATTTGGCTAGAATCGACGCAAAATTTGTATATTTCTAGGCATCGAAACTAGCCAAAAGAAGGCAAAATAGCTAAAGTAATATTATAAAAATTCGATCTCTTCATCAGCTGTTCTAAAGCCAAAGATTACGCTGAAAACCTCAAAAAAAAAAAAAAAAATTAACATTAATTCACATAATTTTGGATTTGCGGATCACCAATTTCCATGCCACCAATTTTATATATTCATCCATCCAATTAACAAATGTTGTTGGCATTGAAGCTTAGCTACAAAGACTTCGGTTAATTAATTACGAAAAAACTATTGTATGTCGTTTACGTCGGAACTAATTAACAAAAGTCAAAGTAGTCCGATTTTTTTTTTTTATAATTCAATCTGGAACAGAAATGATCTATGAAGACATAATAAGTTTAAATGTAAAATAAATTTGTTGTGAGTTAAAATTAACTTCGGATAATTATTTCCAATGTAAACTAATTTAAATATATTCTTGGAAAAGCCACCAAAAGTCAATGTAACCGATAATTTGTCGAAAATATCCAATGATGTGAGCTAAGCGTCGACCTTCCTTTAGTTAGATCCCATGCAAAATCGTATATCCGTTTGCATGGAAACTAAATAAAATAAAAGTCAAAGTAGCAGTAATAGTAGTAGTACTAGTAGTAGTAGTAGTAGTAGTAGTAGTAGTAGTACTAGTAATACGTCGAAATTAGCCAATAAAAGTTTTGAGTAGCCAATGCTTTGTCCAATACTTCCTTATCGATGTGAGCTAAGCGTCGACCTTGGTTTAGTTAGATCCCATGCAAAATCACATATCGTTTGCATGGAAACTAAATAAAATAAAGGTCAAAACTATCTGTTATCCGAACATTTCACATTCGTTATACACATAATGTTAAGTAATATCGTTGTGAGCTAAACGTTGACTTCGGATAGTTATTTCCAATGTAAACTAATTTAAATATATTCTTGGAAAAGCCACCAAAAGTCAATGTAAGCGATAATTTGTCGAAAATTTCCAATGATGTGAGCTAAGCGTCGACCTTCCTTTAGTTAGATCCCATGCAAAATCGTATATCCGTTTGCATGGAAACTAAATAAAATAAAAGTCAAAGTAGCTAATGCATAACTTTTGATCCCTTGTTATAATACGATCTGGATCCGAACATTTCACATTCGTTATACACATACATAATGTTAAGTAATATCGTTGTGACTTCGGATAGTTATTTCTAATGTTAACTAATTTAAATATAATCTTGGAAAAGTGTCGAAAATATCCAACGATGTGAGCTAAGCGTCGACCTTCCCTTAGTTAGGTCCCATGCAAAATTGTATATCGTTTGCATGGAAACTAAATAAAATAAAGGTCAAAACTATCTGTTATCCGAACATTTCACATTCGTTATACACATACATAATGTTAAGTAATATCGTTGTGAGCTAAACGTTGACTTCGGATGTTCAGTTTCAATGTAAACGAATTTAAAAATATATATCGTTGACATTGGAACTCAACACCTAAAGTTAATGTAGCCAATACTTTTGATCCGTTATTAATCCGATCTGAATGTGATGTGATATCTGTGAAGAATCTTGATAAATTAGAATTAAATTAGAAAATCATATTCATTTTCATTAAAATTTTTTCGAGCTATACAATGACTGCAGACAGTTCGTTCCGACCGTTAATTGTTTTATATATTTATTTCATTGGCATTGGAATTTATTGCCAAAAATTGAAAGTATCCGATTTTTCTGTCAAAGTTAAAGTTAAGCAATGATTTATGCAATACTTTCAACGATGTAAGCTAAAACGGCAACTTCAGTCAGTTAGTTCCGAAATAAACTATTTTTTTGTGGTTTAACTCGGAACTAACTAACAAAAGTTAAAGTAGCCAATATTTATTATCTGTTGTGAATCTCTGAATCTCTGAAAATCTTATAATTCAATTTTAATTCACATTTATTTTAAAATAAATTTTGTTGTGAGCTAAACGTTGACTTCGGATGGTCAGTTGCAATGGAAACTGATTAAAATATATTGTTGGCATTGTAACTGACTACCAAAAGTTAAGGTAGCCAATGCCTTTTGCTCAATACTTACCAGACGTTATTAATCCAAACTGGACGCGAGGAGACTCTTGATATATTAGAACGGGATTTCAATTTTAATTTATATTCATAAAGTTTATTCCGATTTTTAACTGATTTTGTAGGCATCCGAATCAATTGTTAAAATTCAAAGTATGCAACATTTCCATGCACTTTAAATATCACACATTGGTGGCAAGCTGTCATCCACTTTAAAAAAAAAATAACCTAAAAAAAAAGAGAAAAAAAAAACTACAAAAGTTTTCTATCTTTTGTTTATTGTTACGCGGCGTAATTTGTTGGAAAAATTCATTCATAGGCATCATCAGGTCCGCTGGGCCATGTCATTTCATGTGATGTGGGTTGCAAAAGAAGCAGTAGGATAAGAAACAGCAGTAGCAGTAGTAGCCCATGCCACCTGCATAAATTGTCAGATAGTAAGCGTGGGGAGAGGGGGTTGGACAAAGGGAACTTCTGGAGTACGCACAAGCATAAGTTAAAAAGTTCAAGGGGGGGGCGCAATGCTGTAGAATGAGTGTCGGAGCCGCGGCCAGAGCCGCTGCCATTGCCATTGCCGTCGCGGCATTCATTAGCATGCAAATTTGAAAGTTTATCAGCTGGCGGTTAAGGTTCCATTAGGGTTCCAGCTGTAAAAACGTCAGAAGGCTGCCTGACGCAACCAGAACCAAAGCACGGCGGCAACAGGATAAAGTTTTGGCGCACACGAATTATGCAGAGGCAGGAATCCGAAAAGAAGCAAACTAGTTACCGAGAATGTTGAATGTTGGCAATGCGACGCATCGTTTGAGCTTAGCAACTCCTGTGGTCAAAGGCAAAGCAATATACACTGGCATAAACACACAGAGAAAGAGCGAGAGGAAGTGCGACGAGTAGAGAATTTCTCTAGCGTAATAATTATCTGTGTATTATTCGCTGTCAACTAACTGAAAGAGTTTTGTCATTTGTTTAGTGTATGTGAAAGTGTATATGTGTTTGTGTGTGTGTGTAACAAACTCAAACAAAGAGTTCAAATTATATATATTTGAACGTTTAGCATGATAAAAATCATCATACATATGTCTATTTATTATTTGAATATATTTAAAAGCAGTAAAAAAAGTTGCCGCCTTTACAACTTTAGACCTATGTGTTGTCTATGATATTGTTGTTGCTTTTTTGTTTTGGTAATGTCATATTAAGGCATAATTCACGATCACGTGGATCTTTCCAGCCGCCACTCATATCATAAGTTACTTGCATTTGAGATTTTAAAATTGGTCTTGTCATAACTAAAGTTGAAGGATATAATAAATGAGATTTTAATGCCATTTTAAGTGCAAGCTTCACAGCACTTAATAAATCGCCAAGAGAACAATCCTCATTAAAGTTGTGAAAACCACTAAACAATAACAATAACAACAACATTAAGAAATATTTTACATAGAAATTATATTAAAAAAAAAATATATACAGTAGATTCCGCTTATAGCGACTTTCAAGGGAGCTACAATTTTACGTTGTTATACACGAAAGGGGTTTTGTATGGGGATCAATCAAGCCAACTAGTTTTAGTCGCAGTAACCAGACGAACGCTTTAAGCAGAGTCGTTATAACCGGATTCTACTGTATATAATAACTTACCATTTGCCCAAATGAAATACTCTTGGTCCTCGTATTGCCAATGTTGTTAGTCGACGTTTCATACAATGTTCAGATAAATAAAATATTGTACAATCCCAATTATAATCATCCAAATTACAAAATGTATCAGCACAATCATGTATACTCTGCCAAGTTGAACGATTAAAAGCAAAACCCATATTATGTGATGTGCCAATCCATTGTCCAGCCTCAACCTATATAATTGTATATATAAAATGTACAAAAATTCAATTAACTCAAGTTTTTAACTTGAGTTTCGAATTAGCCGTAACCTTTTTATGATATGTAAAAAACTCAAATGTTGTTAAATAGGAGCCAAGTGTTAATACAGTACAATCGGGACAAAATTTTGGTGCCATAGTCTGCATTAGTTTTAATACATGTAAAAAATCTTCAGCCACATAATGATCTTCTTCCAAAAAGAAAAATAAACCTTTATAACAATATAAATAGTAATAAATATTAGTAAAAAAAAAAGTCAGTTGATAGTACAAAAATTTATACTTGCCATTATGATGTTTAGTTATATTAAGCTCATTGTATATAAAATTCATTTTCCACCACCAATGATGTTTTATTATGGCAGCTCTACTATCTCTATATTGTCCAAAAATATCCGGATATAATGCATTATTGCAATTACTAACAATAGCTCTGTAAAAAAAAAACAATTAAGGATCCCATAGAGTATATAGCATATATTACTTGCTCATAATCATTAGCTATAACTATATATTAAATATTATTATCATCAATTTTTAGTCGAAATTCGTCGCATCGGACCACGGCATAATTTTGCTTTTTTTTGTGCAGATAAATTTGACTAAATGCCAAAAATATTTCTGCTAAATTTTTATACAAATACTGTCGAGTCTCGATAATTCGAAATGGCAGAGGGATCATATTTTTTACGAATTATGGAATATTTCGAATTATTTTCAAATTATTTATTAAATTTCTTTTCAAGGGAATTTACGAATTATTGAGAATTTCGAAATAACGGAGTACGATTTATCGCGACTCGACTGTATTAATTATTATTATCATCAATTTTTGGTCGAAATTCATCGCATCGGACCACCGGCACTAGGCATGATTTTGCTTTTTTTTGTCGTGCAGATATGCAATTGGCTTTAAATTTGATTAAATGCCAAAAATATTTCTGCTTAATTTTTATGCAAATACAGTCGAGTCGCGATAATTCGAAATGGCACGGGGATCATATTTTTTACGAATTATGGAATATTTCGATTTATTTTCAAATTATTTATTGAATTTCTTTTCAAGGGAATTTACGAATTAGTGAGAATTTCGAATTAACGGAGTACGATTTATCGCGACTCGACTGTATTAATTATTATTATCGAAATTCGTCGCATCGGACCACTGGCACTAGGCATGATTTTGCTTTTTTTTGTCGTGAAGATATGCAATTGGCT
>JBAMBR010003488.1:32500-36224 GCA_037044475.1 Zaprionus obscuricornis | reverse complement strand
CGACTGTTGCTAAAGTATGGGAAACCACTGAAGCGGCAGTTGGATAAAAGTTACATTGACATTGCCAAATAAGCAGCGTCGACAGCGACATCGACAGCGACATCGACAACGACAACGACATCGACAGCGACAGCGACAGCGACAGCAGCAGCGACAACAGCATCAACAACGACAGCGACATGCGAACAACTGCACACACAACACACATGCATAGATATACAAAGTTAGGAAATGCTTACACACGCGCGCACAAAAACAAAAACTTTCACAAAAGCGCGAAGTAATACAACGAAAACGACGAAGCTTAAGAGCCAAAAAAGAAAAAAAAACAACAACTATACAAAAATGTTTGCAGAGCGCGACACCAAAAATGAAGAAAGAGCGCAAAAGTATGAGTGAGGGAGAGACAATGCGCTTGCGCTCCATTACGTACACCAATGAATAAGAGAGAGAAATAAACAAGCGAAAAGAGTCTCAAATATCATACAGTATCATATAGACGTAACTGAAGTGAATTTGTCTTTTGCTGCTATTCAAGCTACTGCTGATACTGCTGCTGTTAAGGCTGCTACTGCTACTGCTACTGCTACTGCTGCTGCTGCTATTGCTATTGCTGCTTTGCTTTTATTTTGTCATGTGCTGCGTTGCTGTTGCCGTTGTTGTTATTGTTATTGTTGTTGTTGTTGTTGTTGTCGCCTTTTTTACATTCTTCCAGCAGCATCAAACGCATACCACCACAAGCATTTTACATATTGTTGTTGCTGCTTGGTTACTGCTGATTTTGTTTTTTGTTTTTTTTACTTTTACCTTTCTTTTGCCTTTCACATTTCAACATTCGCCTCATTTCACCATTTCGTTTGCGTTGTTTACGCTTTGGCGCATATGTCGCTGCAAATTTGTATTTAATTGTAAAGCGCAAAGTATTTGTTTTTTTTTTTTTTTTATTTTATTTTATTTTATTTAATTGAATTTTTTTTCATTCTTTCATTTATTTTTCTTGTATTTAATTTAATTTTTTATTTTATTTTTTTTTTTCATTTTTTTTGTTATTGGAAAGTTTTTATATAGATTTGTTCTGTTACATTTCATATTTGTTCTATCTTTATATAGTTATATATATATATATATATATGTGTGTGTGTGTGTGTGTGTGTGTGTCGGTGTCTGCGTTTATTTTGTGTCTTACTGTCATTTTTATGATTTTCTTACTTTTACTTTTAATTTTTTTTTCTTTTGCTCTATCTTCTCTGTCGAATAATTTCCTTCTATTTTCATTTTTTTTTTTTTTGATTGTTTGATTTTTTTTTTTTTGCAGACGCCGCTTAATGACGTAACAATTATCTAGGCTCATCGGAGTACGCCCTTTATAGGACTCTCGGGTGCGCTTCTGTGGCCGTAGGCCGTCAATTGAATTGCCACACACACACACATATACAGACAGAGAAACACATAATCACGCACACATATCACATATATGTATATATAAAATCCAATAAAGCTTCTCGTTTATTGGCTACCGCATCATTTTTTTGACATTTAATTAAAACAAAAAAAAAATAAAAAATAAGAAATAAAATGAAGAGATGGGTAAAAAAAAACTATTTGAGTTTCAGTTCATTTACGAAATAGTTGTAAGATTGCCTAAAGCTGAAAACGTTTGCTTGTCCTTCTTCTGCTAAACGTTTTGCAAATAACTATTTTTTATTCATAAACAAGACAAGAACGAAAACAAAACAAAAACAAAAAACGTAGCACACACTAAGCGACCACTTAAGTATGTTTGTGTTGTTCCAACAACAACAACGAACGACAACGACATGCAACAACAAGCAAGAACTGACAACAGCAGCAGAACAATAACGTTGACAATGCCATAGATGCAGCCCTTCATTTAGACCCGCTGTGGCCCACAAGTTGGCCACGTCCAGTGCTGCATAAGTGGAGCGCATGAATGAATGAATGAATGAATGAATGGATGGATGACAGAGAGATAGAGGGACATTGAGACAGTAGAAGTGAAAGAGTCACGAAGAGAAGCCAGATAGTAGAAAGACTAAAATTCGCCTATGGCATGATGAGTGGGCGTGGCGTGCTGCTTAGCCAGTGCCCCCATTGTTAAATGCGGCTGCTGTCATTACTCGACATGCCTCTGGTTCTACTTGCTGTTCTTATTTTTCGTGCTGTTCTTGTTGTTGTTGTAGTTGTCACTGTCACTGTTGCTGTTGCTGTTGCTGTCATTTTCATCTAAGTGCACACAAAGTGCGCTCCAAAAGCGACCAGGTTCTCCTACTACACACTCTCTCTCTCACACACACACACACATACATAAACACGTGCTCACGCACATACATTTGTGTATGTTGTTATTTTTTTTTTTTAGTTTATTTGTTTGAGTGCAATGCTTGTTGCTTTTGTTAGACGCCATGTGGTTTATTTTTTTATTTTCTATTTCTTATTTTTACACTGTCGTTTGTTTGTTTGTAATTCTTTTCTGTTTTTCTGTTTTTTTTTTCATTTTTTGTTTTTATTTTGTTTTTCTTTTGTTCTTTCACTATGTACCATTTGTGCAGAATGATTACTTTTGCATGGCACTGTATGTGGTCTGCACAACATATTCTATTATATTTCCTATTTCATTTTTGATTTTTTTTTTTTTTTTTTTTATAGAAACTGCTCATGACTTTTTATATGTTATTATACATAATATATATATATTTCGGATTATATATGTACGTTGACAATTTATTTATGCAGAATATTTTGTTATATAATGCTCATGAGACTGTAGCATACTTTTAGGCAAATACTAAGTAAGTTTTAAACATCATACATGATTATAATGAAACATATTTAGCTTAAAGACAAAAAAAAACAAAAGACACAAAAACAAGTAGGACAAGAAGAAGAAGTAAAAGAAGAAGAAGAGTAAGATGAATAGAAGCAAGAGCAATATATTTGTAATTAAGAAAGTTTTTGTTCTGAAAAGCACTTGAATGAAATTTTAATTTATTTCTAAACTGTGCTGCCATTGGCATTGCCATTGCCATTGCTATTATTGCCACAGTTAAGCAAAAACAATAGTCAAGAACAAGAAACATAGCGAACTTGGTAAAGAAAACTTTTCTAAAGCGTTGACAGAGAAAGCAAGAGCAAACAGTCAAAGTGACAGACTGACAGATAGACAGACAGACAGACAGACAGACTGATAGACAAATAAACAGATAGTCAAACAGTAAGACAGTCGAAAAGACAGACTCAACGTTATACGCCAAGCAGAGGTAAGTACAAGGAGTAGGAGAAGGAGAAGAAGAAGACAAGTAGAATATGCTATTAAATATTTAACCTTATCATAGAACATTTTGTAGCGCAAATTGTGGCTAAGTTTTTGTTGTTTTTTTTTTTTTAAATTTTGTCTCAAGAACACGTTGGCCACATTATGGCGCGTCATGAAACGCTTAAGCTATCAACACGATATTCGGTAATTAACCCGGCTAAATACGATACTACTACTACTACTACTACTACTATAAGCCAAATTATGCTACAAGCCAGACGACGACAAAACCATTTCAGTTGTCAGTTCTCTGCTTTTGCCATTGCGTCTACGTGCGCCATTTTAATGGCTAACAAACAGGCAGAAACATTACACTTGCAGAAATTTATATACAAAAAAAAAATATATATACACTGCAGGTAATTATGTTAACTTTATTTTTTTTTTTTT
>JBAMBR010003488.1:0-30000 GCA_037044475.1 Zaprionus obscuricornis | reverse complement strand
ATGTGTATGTTTATGTCTCTTGATTGAATCAAGAGTTAGTAAATAAAGCGATTTAAATTTAGTTTATTTTGAACACCTTAACAAGATCTAATCTAAACTAAACTACAAGTAGAACTATTTACCGGAGGCCCTCACTTAGAATCTTTGCTCTTCGCATTCAATTATATCATGTCACGTCACGTCCTCGCTTTGATTAGCGCTTATTCAATTGTTAAAATTTGTCTACAATTTCCATAGAAGCATTTTCACTTAGCAACTAATTATGTTGTAAAATACTATTATCAATTCTCAAAGTCAAAGCAAAAAAAATAAATAAATAAATATAATAAATATAAATAAAATAAAATATAATAAAATAAAGACCTTCAGCATCTAGCTTTAGCTATAATCTTAAGTAGGTCGCGACCGCCACTTTATTTTTAATATCAAGGAAAATTCCAACTATAAATCTAATTTACTATAAAAAAAAAAATTGCCAATTTTTTGCATTTAATTCAAAGGATTCGAACTATTCCCAATTGTTGTTAAAGTGCACATGTTCGCATGTTTTTCTTTTTCGTTTTTCTTTGACTTTGCCTTTTCCTTTACATTTCGTTTTTTCTTTTGTATTATTTGTGGTCTCTTCTTTGCGTTGTTGTTGATAAATTCGCATTTTTTGGGAGCGGCCTCAGCGAAAAGCAAAAGCAAAGCCAACAAAAAAAGCAGAGAAAACCAAAAGCTTTTCTCTTTTGCCGTTTCGTTCGGCTTTTGTGGTAAATCTTTTGGCCAATTATTTACTCAAATTTTTATCATATAATATAATATTATCACATTTCGAGCAATTTTTCTATATTATGTATGAGTTTCTAATGGAATTAATCAAATTCATATATATTTTTTTCCTTTTATTTCATTTTATTATTATTTTTTTTTATTTATTTTTATTTTTTTATTTTTTTTTTTGGTTATGCTACGCTTTGCTCTGTAACATAGCATACTTTTGGGGGTTGTGGTGTGGTGCGCCGCCTGCCTTTTGAATTCATACCAAAACGACAACAACAACAACAGTAACTCGCGCATATGTAACCAACAGTAGATTTTTTCAATTATAAAAGTGTTGTCTTTGTTGTCTGATTCATTTTTGGAGAATTGCAAAATAGCACAGTGACCCACACACATTTATACACATACATACATGCACACACACAAACGTGAAACATAGTAACACACAGTAATACACGCACACGTACACGTACACACACATACACTCACACACACACACATAGAAAGTCAAACACGAGATGGGGATTGTAACAGAAACAGAAACTGAAACAGCGGCAAGCATCAAATTTTCTGCTTGACCATCCCCACTTTCCACTTCGCTTTGCCTATTCACTTGTTTTTGTTGTTGTTCTTGTTGGTTGTGTATTTTCCTGGATCATTTACCGAGCCTTAAGCCGTATTCGTTCCGTCGCTCTCGAGTTACAATTTCACACTGATTCGTGACTATGGCGAAAAATGATTCGTTCACATCATCGGATGCTGTCGCTGTAGCTGTCGCTTTCGCTGTCGTTGGTCGTTGGTCGTTGTGTGGCCCGTCGCTGTCGTTCCCACTCCACAATGGTTTGGTCCGTCGTCATTGTAAAGCCAAGGACTCACCGGCGCCCATTCTCTTTAAGCTTAAGAGCGTATGTAACTTACTTATGAAAGAGCGGAAGGCGTGATGCTGATTAAATACTTGAGAGCTGCAATGTTGTTAGCAATTCACTGAACGTATTTAATTTAAGTGCATAACAATTCATTTAAGCCAAGGTAATTGGCTTGCACAAACACTTGCGCTTTTATTGTAACCAACAAAACAATGTATGTAGTTTATCTTCAATGTCAGTTTTACAAAAATCATTAAGTTCACCATCAGCATTGATTGTAATTCAAAAGATAAACAGAAAACCCAAATATTCAAAATTAAAGTTAGCCACCAATTTTACAGATTGAACGGTAATTTTTTATATTCGAATTTACCAAGATATTTATTATTGGATTGTTAATTTAATTTGGTGATTAAATTTAAATTTGAAATTAAAAGTAGTAGTTCTAACATTACTTTATCCCAAGTCATGAGTAAAAAACATAACAATGTCATATATTAAGAATTTAATTAATCAATTATAGTCAATAATTGTTAATATGTAAATCAAATTCATTTTTATTTAGATAATTCGTTTTTATTTTGAAACTAGTTTCGATAATTATTTCAAAAGTATTTTTTTCCGATATATTCTATTGGTATATTATTATCGATAGCTTTAGCGAGCGTCTGGTTTTTCATACGTTTTTCAAACTGGTCACATTGCTAAAGGAAACAAGAAATTAAACTATATTGGTAAATTGAAAATTTGTAACCGTGCGATTTTAAGTGTCAATTATAAATTCATAATTTACAATATATGCAAAAAGTAATAAAACATTGTGCCTGTGTAGTGAAAATTATCAAAATAGTGACAAATAGGAAAAATAAATCAAATTCTTCTTTCGTACCACGCAGCACTTTTGTTATATCTGCTTGCGACGAGGAAAAATCAATATTTCTGTGTAGAGATTATATTTTTTTTCTAGTATATATAATCAAGTTCGATTAATTGCCACCCCATCACACTTTGTAGCATAAAAACTGATCAAAGTTGATAAAAATAAATAAGAAATATATGAATTATTTATTACGAAAAAACAGCAAAAAAAGATTACAAAGAAAATCAATATTCCAAACCGATGGCATATGAATCATGACAATTCTATTTATAAAATCATAACTTAACTCCATACGTATATATGTACATATATAACTGTGCATTGCCTTTATGTGACTGAGATTATTATTATTATTCATTTGTTTTCTTTTCTGTGTTACGCCTTTCAGCAAAACCAATAATTATCGGTCATCAAAATGGGCTCTCTATTCCGTAGCGAGGAAATGGCACTTTGCCAGCTCTTCCTACAGAGTGAAGCTGCTTACGCTTGTGTCTCAGAGCTCGGCGAATTGGGCCTGGTTCAGTTTCGTGATGTAAGTTAATGTAACTAATTAAAAATAATTATATTTAATAAAAAAAAAATCTAAACGAAATAAATTTGTAATTTTAATTATTATTGGTTTTTTTTTTTAATAATTAGCTCAACCCGGATGTAAACGCTTTTCAAAGGAAATTCGTTAACGAAGTGCGACGTTGCGATGAAATGGAACGTAAATTACGTTATCTGGAGAAGGAAATTAAGAAAGATGGTATCCCTATGTTGGATACCGGCGAAAGTCCCGAGGCACCGCAGCCACGTGAAATGATTGATTTGGAGGCAAGCAAATAGTAATGTTGCATAATAAAAGAAATATTTTAATATTCTTCAAATCATTTTGCAGGCAACTTTCGAGAAACTTGAAAACGAGTTGCGTGAAGTTAATCAGAATGCGGAGGCATTGAAACGCAATTTTCTGGAATTGACTGAATTGAAGCATATTCTGCGAAAGACTCAAGTCTTCTTCGATGAGGTATGCATGCGAGTTAATTGTTCTAACATATATATGTATATTATATAGGCGTATCGCGTCGTGGCATAAAGGCAACATATGAAATTATAATTAACACATTTGGCACACAATCCAAAAAGAACTAAAAAAATCTTTGCCTAACCAAAAACTCGAAACCAAACTGACAACACAAGTGACAATTATTATTATTTTTTTTTTTTATTTAATTTATTTTTGTTTAATTTCACCAATTTGCAATATAACCCAAACTTCTAAATGTTGAGTCTTTTAGTTTTATAATTTAATAATTAATATATATATATACAATAAAATTAGATAAGCACATATAACAAATCTAAGTACATTATAAATATGTAAATATTGTAAATATCTTCTAGTTATACTCTTGCAAAATGCAGTAGAACAAATCCAACTTCTATAATATATGGTATAATATATAGTTCTGCAAGAGTAATTTAACTTCTACATATTTCAAGGCACTTTAAGCTACTTTCTCAATTTTAAGACTGTATGAGTTATAAATACTTTTATTATATTATTTATAACAATTTATTTTATGATTATGTACGTATCTGTATGTTGCACACACGTATGTTATGTATAATTGTTTTATATATCTTATTATTTTTATTTTGTTATTTTATTATTTGTTTCTTATATTTATTTATTTTCCATATGTATCCAATCCAAAAACTATGCTAAATACCCTCAAAAAATCGACCCTGCTACAATGCACAAAATCCGCAAAACAAAAAACAAATCAAATATCAAAAAAAAAAAAAAAACAATATACACCGCCCCCCTTTAACACATACACCACCACAACAACAACAACAATACAAATATCCCCCGACCCGAACACCGCTTTCACGATTGTGTTGCCAGTCGGTGCCAATGGTTTATAAATCCACGTCTACGTTTCATTCATCAAATAAATATCGACGCTATCAACAGATGGCTGACAACCAAAACGAGGATGAGCAAGCGCAGCTGTTGGGCGAGGAGGGCGTGCGCGCCAATCAGCCGGGCCAAAATTTGAAGCTTGGGTAAATATATTGCAAAACATCTCAACTTAGTCGATCAACTGAAACAAATCAACATAAAAAAAAATGCAAAAAAAATCAATTCAACAATGGAAAACTAAACTCAGCCTGCGCAATTACCAAAAATAAACAAAAACAAAAAAACGCTCTTCAAAATGATATAATAATCCAAAATGTAAACTGAAAACAAAAACCTAAACCTAAACCAAATCAAAAAAAAAAAAAAAACCCCGACTCGCTCGCTCGCTCTCTTGCTCTCATTCTTCATACTATTTACTTCAGTATGCGGCCTATGCTAGGTATCATTGTAATCTCTGTACAGTTTTAATGTCCTCTTATCTCTTATCTCTTACACATATCGTTAATTATACATATATATTTACTACTCTATGTATTATGCGTTGGGTGACTGTCCGCGTACGTTTCTGTGTATGTTTGTTTGAGTTTCTATTTTTTTTTATGGTTAAGAATATGAACATATAAGATTTAAGGTTGATTCATGGTCTGGTGATGGTTTAATATTCTCACACCTGCCTTCTCCCGTTCCCCAAATATTCCTACACTCGAATGGAAAATGATTTCATTAATATGTGTGTCAGCTCTACTAATTGCAAAAAAAAAAAAAAAATCACAAAACAAAAACTGTCGTCAAAAATCGAATACGAATTTTTTTCGCAACAATATTTTAGCAGGATGGCGGACTATGCCACACCACCGAGTCGATGACTCGGGCCCTCATTACCGATGAGGTGCGTACTGCCGGTGCATCGATGGGTCCAGTACAGCTTGGGTATGTATGTATGTGTATGTGGGCTGTGTGTACTTTGTGTGTGTACAAAATGCAACAAAAAATTATTGCTTAATGCCGCCAACTAACAACAAAATGAGATCCTGCGCTTATTTAATGCAAAAAAAAAAAAAGAAATGCTATCAACAACAAGATATATCGTTTATTCACACGCGCCACAACATAACGAGAATTACATAAATACATATAATTCAGTTTGGGAGCTAAAACATTTTTCAAGCAATAATTTTCTGTAAAAACAAAATTTTGTATTAATTAAAACAACAAGAAAATATGGAAACTAAAACCAATCGATGTTCTCTCTTCTGTTCCTTTCTTCCCAAAAACAAAAACCAAAATATGTTTTCGCATTTGTTCAACAACAACAACAACAATATCAAAATTAAACAAATTATAGTTTTATGGAAAAATCAATTGAACGTGAAGATTATTTGCCATGGTGGGTATCCCACAAAATTCCAAAATTAGACTAGGAATATTCGTTCTCATGAAATTGCGATCTGTGCTGCGCTTCATCAAAATTCAAAAAAAATAAAACTGTATATAATGTGAAAGTTCATAGTCATTAGCTTTCTCTCGCCGCATATGCCTCCCCGTAAAGAACCCGAAAAAAAAAAATAAAAATCTCCTAAATGTTTTTAATGTTGTCGTCACTTTTCATCCCATTGCTGCGTTTCATTGGTAATTTTGCTTGAGAGTTTAGTTTTCCTTTTTATATACGTAATTAACAAAATAACAAAAAAGAAGCTGAAGCAGAATTAACATTATTTTAAGACACATTCACTAATTTCGTATGTCTTTAGTTTCGTTGCTGGTGTCATTTCACGGGAGAAATTGCCCGCATTTGAGCGAATGCTTTGGAGAGCCTGTCGCGGCAATGTGTTTCTTCGTCAGGCAATGATTGAATCACCTCTGGAGGATCCAACAAATGTACGTATTTTACCAATTATATATATATAGAAATTCAAATTTCAATTAATTTCATTTTAATTTCATTACAGGGAGATCAAGTTTATAAATCGGTCTTCATCATTTTCTTTCAAGGAGATCAGCTTAAGACGCGTGTAAAGAAAATTTGCGAAGGTTTTCGTGCAACTCTTTATCCATGCCCTGAGGCACCAACCGATCGTCGTGAAATGGCCATGGGCGTTATGACGCGCATTGAGGATTTAAATACTGTGCTCGGCCAGACACAGGATCATCGTCATCGTGTATTAGTTGCCGCTGCCAAGAATTTGAAAAATTGGTTTGTTAAAGTTCGCAAGATTAAGGCCATTTATCATACACTGAATCTCTTCAATTTGGATGTGACACAAAAGTGTCTAATTGCCGAATGTTGGGTGCCATTGTTGGATATTGAGACAATTCAATTGGCATTACGACGTGGCACTGAACGTTCCGGTTCGTCTGTGCCGCCGATTCTCAATCGAATGCAAACGTTTGAGAATCCACCAACTTATAATCGAACCAATAAGTTTACCAAAGCCTTTCAAGCACTAATCGATGCATATGGAGTTGCCAGTTATCGGGAAATGAATCCAGCCCCATATACTATCATTACGTTCCCATTTCTATTCGCTGTAATGTTTGGCGATATGGGACATGGAGCTATAATGGCACTCTTTGGTCTATGGATGATACGCAAGGAGAAAGGATTGTCGGCACAGAAGACGGATAATGAAATTTGGAACATTCTATTTGGTGGACGTTATATCATTTTTCTAATGGGTGTATTTTCAATATATACGGGCTCAATTTATAATGATATATTCTCAAAATCTCTGAATGTATTCGGTTCGCATTGGCATATATCGTATAACAAATCGACTGTTTGGACTAATAAAAATCTACAGTTGAGTCCGGCAACAAGTGATTATGAGGGTACACCATATCCGTATGGCATGGATCCGATTTGGCAAGTTGCTACGTCCAATAAGATAGTCTTTCAAAATGCCTACAAAATGAAAATCTCAATCATCTTTGGTGTATTACACATGATATTTGGCGTCGTTATGAGCTGGCACAATCATACCTATTTCCGTAATCGTCTATCTCTGGTCTATGAGTTCATTCCTCAGTTGGTGTTCCTTCTGCTTCTCTTCTTCTATATGGTCTTATTGATGTTTATTAAGTGGAATCGTTATGCTGCTACAAATCCAAGTAAGTTTAATAAAAATTAAACTTTTTAACGTACTTTTCAATAACATACTTTTTCACGTTAATTTATAGTGCCATATACGGAATCCTGTGCACCATCGATCCTAATCACATTTATTGATATGGTATTGTTCAATAAACCCAAGGATCCTAGCGAAGGATGTGAGTCTTATATGTTTTGGGGACAACATTTCATACAAATTGTCTTTGTACTTGCCGCACTTGCTTGTATTCCCGTTATGTTGCTGGGCAAACCAATTAAGATTATGCAGGCTCGAAAACTTGCCAATGTAAGTATAAGAAAAACTCCGCATATGTTCATAAGTAGCGCAAAAAACCCTTCACCATATTCATCCTACATCACATTAACATAACATTGGGATCTTGAGAGCGTTAATTAACAGATATGAATATATAAACTTATGTGTTACACTTCTGTTTATTTATGCCTTTCCCTTATCCACACCAAACCAACTAACAACAAATCACAATCCACAAAAAAATAAAATAAAAATAACACCAAACAATCCAATAAACTCAACACCAATCCAAATGCTAAAGGAAGAGGTTAGTTGTGCCGTTTGTTCTGCTGTCCCATAATTCCATTCAGATTGGAACAATAATTAATTATAACTAATGCTTCGTTACATTCATAAACATAGGTACAACCTATTACTGGTTCATCCGATGCCGAAATTGGCGGTATGTCGAATGGCGGTGGATCACATGGCGGTGGCGGTGGGCATGACGAGGAAGAGATGTCTGAAATATTTATACACCAAGGCATACACACGATTGAATATGTACTTGGCTCTGTTTCCCATACTGCATCCTATTTGCGTTTATGGGCCCTTTCACTTGCTCACGCACGTAAGTTTTTTTTTAAATATTACAGATTTATATTAATATTAATCATATTTTTCATATTTCTATTGCAGAACTTGCTGAAGTCTTGTGGACTATGGTTTTGTCCATTGGGCTGAATAAAGAAGGATGGCTCGGTGGCATCTTTCTAACCGTTGTATTTGCGTTCTGGGCCGTTCTGACTATTGGCATATTAGTTTTGATGGAGGGTCTTTCAGCTTTCCTGCATACCCTACGTTTGCACTGGGTGGAATTCCAGAGCAAATTCTACTTGGGACAAGGCTATGCGTTCCAGCCATTCTCATTTGATAGCATCATTGAAAATGGCAGCGCAGCAGCAGAAGCTGAGTAGATAATGGACACGAATTTAAGAATGTCACCAAAGCACGACGAGTCTCAGCCGTTTATGCAAATATATAAATATGCTATAATCAGCTATAAAAGGATTTAAATTTAAAACAGATAAAAAGTACACATTCTATATATATATAGCAATTCTAAAGAATATTTAAACAAAATACTTAGTAACCGGTTCTATAAAAATGTTAATGATCTTGAATTTATATTGTATCGTATATTGTATGTCGTATATCATATAACCTACATATTAATATTGCCTAATATTCTCTACATTGTTCTCAATCGTTAAAATAAATAGCTATTGCGCCCACCGAAGGGCGTCTAAGGCAATCATACTAATGTGTCATTAATTCATCTAGAGCTTCCACAAATTTTTGCATATTCTGTGTGCCTGGTTCATAGGGCTTGAGAGCTTGAAAATCATATGAGGTAATACATCTGCTAATCTCATTTACTTTGCAATAGTAAATGAATTCCTCGGCGGCCAATTGATGTGCCAGCTCTAGTTGATGATTGTCCATAAGTTCATCGTTGACTACAATTAGACCCGGCTTGCCGTTATTTAAAATATCCATACAAGTGCCAGCACCCGCATGTCCAATAATCACATCAGCTAGCCTTATATCATCAATATTTGGACGGAACTTATATTGCTCCACGTCAATTCCGTATTTATCAGAGATAAGCTGAAGCATTTTCTCGTCGACCGGCGTAGAGTTTCCATGTTGCAATATTAGTTTCTTACATTGACGTTCCTTCAATGCACTCAGAACTAGATCTGATGCCATTGAATTGATAAGTCCATCAAATTTAGTAGTGCCAACAGTCACGTATACAACAGTTAAATGCATTTTCATTAGCAATTGGAATGCAAAATAAAAGCAACAATAACAAAGCGGCTGTGAGACGATACAATTGAATCGATAATTAAACTATCGAAATTTCTAGCTGTAATGCGATGTATATAAATATACATATATCGATATTTAAGGTGACCAGTTGCTGTCAGGAACCGTTATAATTTTAATTATTATACGTACAAATATACAATATTAATAATACATTCTATATTATACATAATTTTAGATTATATTTTAAGATTTTAAATATTTTATTTAATATTTAAATATTTACAATAATATATAAGGTCACATATTAAACGAATATTATTTTTAAGCAATTAATTGCTTTTTCTCTATGAATATTAATTTATATACACTCTCACTTTTTCACTCACAACACATATGTACGCATATTTACCCTTGGCTCACTGTCGCTATTTCTCCCTCTCTTGTTTCGATTTCGATCTATAACTTAATACACGATTATGTTGGCGCTCTTTTTGTGTGTTGCGCTTTTAGTTGTCAGTCTGTTCTCGGCCGTTATGGGTAACGGTTGTGTGCTATATTGACGGTGTTGCCGGCGTTAGCCACATTTGGTTAAATTGCATTTACATACATACATACATATGTGTATCTACATATATGAGCTTATATTGATGGACTTGAAATTAAATTAATCCTCCTGCAACCATTAGTATCAAAGTCAACGTGAACGTCAGCATCGGCATCGGCGTCGGCGTCATCATCAATATTTGTTTGTTTACTTTAATTCAATTATCAACGCAAGCCTGTGAAAGTGAAAGTGTTGCCTTGACCGTCAGACCGACATCCATGCAAATTCCTATTTGTGATTGCATTAGTTGAACATACAACGTCTCCTCTAACTTTGTGCGGTATTTTTCTCATGCGTGTGTTTATGTGAGTGTGCGTGTTCGTCAACTTTGCCTTCCATATGCGAATGCAGCTAGAAGCATAACAAAAACCGCATAACTGTAAAGGTGTATAGGCAAGAAAGAGAGAGAGAGAGTGTGAGCAAAGAACTAAAAAGAGCCACAGGTGGGTGAACTAAATGCATGCAGTGTAATTCAATTTAAATTTTAAATAGCTTTTCAACTCTTCGTCTTTTTAACAACTGTGAATACAGAATGTGTCCATTTACATATATGATATATGATATATTTTATATGTATGTATATTTATATGTGTGTATATGTATATATGTATGCTATGAACTTTTAAAATTGAGTTTAAATATTTATGAATGTATGTACATGTACATTCATGCTTATAAACACAATGTAGAGAACGCTACAGAACGGAACTTATCAACACAATAATTAATTTCGTTTTTATTTCAGTATAATTAAAAATTTGTTTATTTTGTCTATAATTCGCATTTTATATATGTATATACATATATATATTTTTACTGTTTCTGTTTCACTCAACATTTTGCATCTGTTAAAGATAAACACACATCATTTTCATTATACCGGCTTTTCGCATTTCCAGTCTCCTCGATACATATGTATGTATCCCCCCGAGAGTTCAAAGCAATTACATGTGTTAATATAAACATAAATAAGTCTTTCACCTACACATACATATATACATATATATATATTTTGCATTTATATATGTGCATGAATATTTGTTTTTTTTGTTTTTTCATAATATGTAAAATTAAGAATTTTTTTTTTGTTTTTTTTTCTTTTTTGAAAATTTTCCTTTATTAAATGTCTCAAATTTTTATTATTATTCCCATACATAGAGCAAAATTCATAAAATATTTATCAGCTAAAAAATATATACATATATGTACATACATACCAAATTAAAGAGTCTATTTAACTTTGCGACTGTTGAAATTTAATTAGAGCACAAGTGTGAATTGGCAACTTGAAAGGAAGATCACTTCTTCATTCACATAAACTGTACAATGAGGAGATGCGGCGAAAAACAGCCGTTGATAACGGGGAGGGGTGGGACAATGCGAAATGTCACACCACGCACATTGAACATCATTGAACAGTGAACATCATTATCATCATTATCATTCATCATGTAATAAATTCACATTTTATAGTCTCGTGTCGACGTCTTGAACGCGTGTGAGAGACACAAATAGAAACAGATTCAAAGCAAAGCCGCGGGGTGGTGACCGATTAAATGTGTTTTGATGTTTTAATCAAGTGGACTAGCAAAGAAAATACATACACACACACACACATCAAGTGAAATGTGTACTGTGTGCAAATACATACATACATACATATCTATATACACTTTGCGAAAAGAGAAAAGAAAAACATCTGGAATATTATGACATCAAATATGAAAAATTTGAAATTTCAATTTAAATGTAGAAGCCGAAATAAGCTAAACTAAATCTTAAAATATATATTACATTTTTTTTTATTTTATTTTTTTTGCTGAGTGTACTTAAGCACTTTTGTATGTCTAGATATATATATGTATATATATATATACCATATATATACAGACGTATCCATTTTTTTACCGCAAGCACAGAGAATAACGCGCAGCAGTCCATGTCCTTGTGTTAATCATTAGACGCGTCATCATCAGCATCAGAAGCAGCAGCAGCAGCATCATCTCAGGATCATAATCGTAATTGTGGTCATCATCATGCTTACGCATTTGATCAATAATTTATTAAAAAATAAAAAGAAAATATATTATATGAATTTATTATAAATTGAAACCATGCAGTGCCCCTTGGGAAGACATCGATAAATGAGATAACAAACAGGCGATGGACATTCCAGGGGCGTTGTATCATTTCAGTTTTTAATGAAGGTCATAGGGTCAACGTCGCTGCTCAAGTTGGCCCGACATTTAATTGTTCGCAATTTCCAGTAGCCGGCAGATCAAATTAATGCCATAACTCAATTAGCCAGCGAGATGGGAGTCATGTGGATTAACATATTCATTGTGATGCAGTGTTTTATAAATTGTGGGGTGAAGGAAACTAAAGTCACAGACTGTAAGAATAACGGATTATTATTGGAGACTTTGACATCTTATTATAATAGTTTATGGCCGTCATATTCCGTTGAATTTATTACTAGAATTGGAAGAAAACAAAAAATACGTCAAAACTTTAGCTAAAGCTTTGACTCTAAGTATATATTCGGAAATTCTATAATATATATGCCTTCATTATCTTTGAATAATGTCACTTATTTGAACATGCGTGAACCTTAAAACATAGTATATAAATATATAAACGACAATTCATTGTAGAAGTATATTATTCAGATTCATATTGTCAATAAACGAAGCATAGAAATCTATTAATTCTCATAAAAAGTTCAACTGAAGTTAACTGAAAATATTTTCCATTTATATAATGATTATAATAATATCTTGACTTATATTAAAACAATGTATTAACTTTAAAATCAGTATTCACTGGGTTAATCTAATTAATTCGAATCATATGATTCCCCCTATTAATTAACTAGACACATATCATTTTATGCATGGGAACTTTACAGAATCATGTTGGTAAAAACCTAATGCTGATTACAAGCATATCAAAATCTGTTATTATTATATAAATTGTTGAAGAATTTGTTTTTGCTTTCTGAAAATAGATATGTACATATATTTAAATGGGAAACACCTAAGAACATGAATGACGTCTATTGAATCATATTGTGTTTATAGTATAAGTGTGATGAGGTAAACATGAGCGTTTACCTATCTATCTTCCACTCCCTCCTCAAGCCAGTTGCATAGGTAAAACCTAGTGCTTAACTAGTTGCATCGGTGTAAAAACTTGTAAAAACATTTAACAAAAAAAACTCGTTGCTTGTATGACACGCATAAATCTCGTTAACAAAAGCTTAACAATATTGTTTCGGCTTTTGCACAGACCTAAAACGTAATTGCAATTTTACAACAATTTTAATTATATTTGAATTTTGAAGCTAGTATAAATAATAAATATTCATATATACAAAAAAAAATAGTAAATAATAGATTTATATTCTATGTATACAAAATACAAAATACTATAGCGTTAATCTTAGAAAATGCATAAGCAAAAGATATAAAATTTGACATTTAGCTTTGTTTAGATTATTAATAAAACAAGTTTGTTTACAATTTCAAAAACTTGTCTACCAAACAAAAGAAATTAAAAAAGAAAGTCTTTAATTTGAAATTATCATTTGTGTGTATCAGTATCAGTATCAGTATCAGTTGAGTATTGAATACTTTATAAGCGACTACTCAAAATTGAATGTTTTTCACTTATTTTTATCCACTTTATACTTTGTCGTGAAGGAAATATGAGAAAGCTATCGTTGAAGGGGTAAATCACTTAATTAAATATACAGATATTGAGGCATTCAAACAAACCTTTGCAAAGGATCGCAAGGGTTGCTATCTATTTGCTGCTGGTGTCATAAGGAAACCACTTAAGTGACATTGTCGGAGATTGTTATATGGAAGAATAATACAATTTTTTTTTTTTTTTTATTATTAAGAAACTGTAACCTGCAGTTGTGTATCATGTTACCTAAGCTACTACTACTACTTGGTACTATCAATTAAATTTTACAAAATGCAGCGGAAGTCAACGTGATTGTGCAAAACGGATGTGGTGGTATCCTTCATGTTAATCAATAATTTATATCCTCTTCTTCTTTTTCATTTTATATACAGACAAGGCTACAGCATGGTTGTTAAGGATATACCACTGCATGAGAATCTCAGTATGGAGACACGGCAGGGGAATAACGCGCCTGTAACAAGCCCAAGCAATGCACAATCAACGCCAACAACAACATTTTCGCGTATGGGTCGACGTTATAGTGTATCATTGACGACCGCAGCGCTATTGATAGCCGTTTTTATATGCACTTTGTTGGCTGTGGGATTCATTGTGTATAATTTTGCAACATGTGCAGAGCTAGAACCTGCTTCCGGTGAGGAAATCGTTTGTACTAGTATTCATCGCAATAAGCTGTTACATGGTAGCGAGGATGCACCCAAATATGAACAAGATGTCCGTTTACCACGCTCAATACAACCGCTAAAATATAATATAACACTTGAGCCAATAATGTCCGGCAATTTCACCTTCACTGGCACTGTACAGATTCGGGTGCGCGTTCTCGAAGATTGCTATAATATTACAATGCATGCCGAGGAACTTAATATAACGCGTAATGATGTTGCTGTCTATCGAGTCCTATCTAAGGGAAATAGTAGCGAATGGGAATCGGAAAGTCTTCGCATACACAAACAATATCTTGTGGGTGCCAAACAGTTCTTTATTATTCAACTCTATGACAAATTGCTCCAAGGTTCCGAATATATTGTAAATATTAACTTTTCGGGCATCATGAATGATTATCTACAAGGCTTTTATCGTAGCTCTTATCAAGTGCTCAATGAGACCAAGTAAGCTCTAGAATTTCGAAATTGTTCATTAATTTTCAACTTATCCTTAAACTTTCCATAATTTCAGATGGGTTGCTTCAACACAATTTCAGGCAACAGATGCGCGTCGTGCCTTTCCCTGCTTTGATGAACCAGCACTTAAGGCCAACTTTACGCTACATATTGCGCGACCTCGGAGTTTGACCACAATCTCCAATATGCCCATCGTTAGCAGCAATAGACAGTAAGATTCTTACTTTAAGATTCGCCTGATTGATTAATTGACTCTTTTATTCTTCTTCTTTATTTGCAGCGAAACTTTATCGGATTATGTCTGGGATCACTTTGCCGAATCGTTACCCATGTCTACTTATCTGGTGGCCTATGCTATATCGGATTTTACTCATATTTCATATGGTAACTTTTCTGTGTGGACCAGATCCGATGCTATAAGATCAGCCGAATATTCACTAAGCATTGGACCCAAAATACTTGACTTTCTGCAGAATTTCTTTAACATTGCATTTCCATTGCCTAAGATCGATATGATAGCTCTGCCCGAGTTTCAAGCTGGTGCTATGGAGAATTGGGGCCTCATTACATTCCGAGAAACAGCAATGCTTTACGATGAAGGAGTGGCCTCACCAACAAATAAGCAACGTGTTGCCTGTGTCGTTGGACATGAGTTGGCACATCAGTGGTTTGGTAATCTAGTAACTCCAAGCTGGTGGTCGGATATTTGGTTAAATGAAGGATTTGCTAGTTATATGGAATATCTGACAGCAAATGCAGTTGCACCCGAATGGAAATTACTTGATGAGTTTGTTGTCAACGAACTACAAACAGTCTTTTATTTGGATGCTTTGACAGCATCGCATAAAATATCCCAAGAAGTAGGTAATCCTAAGGAAATTTTCGAACTCTTTGATCGCATTTCATATGCCAAAGGATCAACAGTTATACGCATGATGAATCATTTTCTTACCGATACTGTTTTTCGCGGTGGCCTTAGCAAATATCTGCGAGAAATGTAAGTTTCATTTTTTAAATATTAGAATACAAATTTAATAAATTTTATCTAATTTTAGGGCCTACAAATCTGCCACACAAGATGATCTCTGGCGCTTTTTGACCGATGAAGCTAAGGCATCGGGCCTATTAGATAGCACTACAAGTGTTAAAGAAATTATGGATACATGGACGCTTCAAACTGGTTTCCCCGTAGTTCAGATCTCTCGTCATCCTAATTCGGATGCTTTACGTTTAGAGCAAGTGCGTTTTGTCTATGGTAATAGAAGTAAGGCAGACGATGATCTGCTATGGTGGATACCTATTACATATACAACTGCAACAGAGTTAAACTTTAAGAATACCCGACCCATAACTTGGATGCCGCGTAGAAAGACATATGAGCTGGAAAATCGAAACCTTTCGTTAGCCAAATGGTTTATTTTTAATATACAACAAACGGGCTACTATCGAGTCAACTATGATACAGATAATTGGCAAGCTATAACTGAACATTTAATGGATCCTGCACTATATACGCAAATTGTACCATCAAATCGCGCCCAACTCGTCGATGATGTGCTAAACTTGGCACGTGGATCGTATCTATCATATGATACGGCTATGAATGTTACCCGTTATTTGGCACATGAAACAGACATTGTTCCTTGGAAGTCGGCCATATCAAACTTTAATTTTATAGATTCTATGTTTGTCCAAACAGCTGACTACGATATACTTAAGGTTTGTGTATAATCTATTGATTTTTCACTTACAATTATTTTAAATTTAAATCTATTTTCTATAGAATTATATACTGAAGTTATTGCGTCGTGTATCTGATGAAGTTGTTGATAAGGATTCAAAGAGTGATAGCCAAGATATACCGTTGCTGATAAAACGCTCGGAAATTCTAGGCATGGCTTGTCATTTGGGCGATCAACAGTGTATCTCGGAGAGTACAAAACAATTCCAAAATTGGGTACAAACTCCAAATCCTGATGCATATAATCCGTGAGTCTACATACAATTACAATTATTACATATCATTCATTCATATCATTCATTCAATACATATTCCCTTGTTTCAAATCTTTTCCTAGTACTAACCCAAATATGCGCGGTGTTGTTTACTGCGCTGCTATACAATATGGCACAGAGCATGAATGGGACTTTGCATTTGAGCGTTATTTGAATACTAATGTACCAGCGGAAAAAGAACTATTGCTTACCGCTCTAGGCTGTTCAAAGGAACCATGGATACTTTATCGATATTTAAGACGTTCTGTCGCTGGTCAGCATATACGTAAACAGGATATTTATCGCGTATTTGCCGCTGTCTCTTCCACTGTTGTGGGTCAACAGATTACCTTTGATTTTCTACGTAATAACTGGCCCGAAATAAATGTCTAGTAAGTTGATTTAATATTTCGAAATACTCCAACTAATTATTGCTCTCAATTTACTATCTAGCATGGGATCACAGATATCGAATATACATACAATGCTGAAATTTGCAACCAAAGGCATGAATACCAAATATCAATTGGGCGAACTGGAGGGATTTATACGTGAGGCACATTGGGTATATGATCGTCCTATTCAACAGATTGTGGAACAAGTTAATATTCGCATTGAATGGATGAATCGTAATTACAAGTCGATTGTAAAATGGTTACTGCGTGAGGCTGGTATAATAAGTGTATAAAGATCTGGAACATTAAAATCTTTAACATCAGAATATGGCTTGGCTGGCTCTGAGTCGAAGCAGTATTACAAAATTTTACATAGGGAAAACATTTATCTATATTATTATATTTTTATTTTTTATAATGTGCATTTATGTTATAGTATATATGTATGTATCTATGAATGTGTATGTGTAGTATATGTCGTGTACCTTATCATATGCCACACTTAGCCCAAAGCCAAAGAAACAATTTAAAGCGCTTCTAAGCGGCCAAAAGAAAGTCATTTTTGGTTATAGTAAAAGAAGCTAAAGAAAAGAAAAAAACGACGGCAAAATTAACCGTCAAATACAAAGTTAAAGTTAATGTCTTAATGTTTCCCTGTGTAAAATCTTATTTTTAAATGTTCAAAAATATTGTTTTAATAAGAACTATGAGAATCTTTTACTTTTATTGCGTATATTAATTATACATTGTATGTACTTGTACTTAAATGTAATAATCATCCTTGTTCGAAATTAATTTTAAATTTGATTGTCTTGCTTAATGGAATATTAAATAGAATGCTTAATCGTTTTTCACAGACTTTTTTCTTATTGCACAACTTTTAGGCATACTTAAAATATTGGAAAAACTTAATGTACCCAGAAAAACCAGTAAAGTACCTACCCAATGATATATGGTAAATGGATTACGAAAATATATAATAGAAAATACTAAGGAGACAAATTTTCGTAGTGTTAATATTAATGTTACTGTCAAAGAACTGCATTCGGTAGTCAGATAATATACTGAACTAATGCATAAATGCTGCATTAATACATTACCAATTAAATATAATATAAACAGAGGTATAGCCACGCTTCCCAAAAGTCGTATGGTATAAGGATCACTGTTCAGTGCCAGTGACCAATGTTCTTTAATGTTATCATACATAAATAGAAACGCAGGTAGCGGCAACAGGTGAGTATAATAAAGTGCTTCACGGGCATGTTTGCCATGTTGCCGATATAAAAGTTCCTGAGTTATACCCATATAAGATGAAATAAATAGGGCCAAGACTAGAAGAAATACACCTACAAGCCACCAAAACATATTTGTTTTCATGTCTGACTCTGGCAATTGACTATTGTTATTATCAATGTTGTTATTTACATGTTGACTAGAGAAATAAGTACAGATAAATATTCCTAAAGTGATCATAAGTACAGATATATACTGTCTAAGTTGATACTGACGCTTAAGTATTAATGTGCCTAAGCACATATTCGATATTAGGCTACCACCACGTATTATCATATGTAGAGTCATAGGTACATTTAAATGGAACACGTAGTTATTGCACACGCTTGTCAAGAAGAACATGGCCACAAGTAAGGCATAATCTCGAAGGCTTATTGCACGTTTAGCAAATCCAAATTTGGCAGTAAAGATGAATCCTTCCAGTGCAATAAATGCAAACTGAGCAACGGTAATAAGATTACCTGCACCAGGATCCAATTTAACTAACGACTCCAGAAAAACAACAGCGCTACAACATCCTAAAAAGACGCTAGCTATAGCGAAACAGGCATGGAAATTCATTGCTCTTACTCCACATTGAACTGAAAATATATAATGAATAATACATTTTTTTTTTGTTTTGGTAAAAAGTAGTTTTTAAACTTACCTTTAGAAAATTAACAATTCTGTCGGACATTGAACCGAACTTTCTTTTGGCCATGTCAACATAAAACATTGGTAACAGGTTGTTATCGATAGTCATGATGGCTAACACATCATAAATATCAGCTGATTTCTGTTTAACAACAGTGTGACCACACTTTTTCGATAATCACAAGATAATCGTTTATGCATTATTAATAATCTACATACAGTATGTCAAGAAACTCTTTACACACTGAAAAACAAGCATATTTTTTACTTTGCACCCAAAAATGAAGCCTTTTTTGTCAGTGTGTAAAGAGTTTCTTGACATACTGTACATACATTTTCAACTGCTTCGTTAACCAATCTTGTAGCGCGCTTCTATGCTTACAAACATTTAACAGAAAATTGAATTTCAAATTCAAGATTAGCTTTATTTAGTAATTTTTATGAATAGTATGTTTAACAATTCAGAGTGCAAATTGATTAAATCTAACTGTGTCAAGCTACAAAGAGATAAATAAATTTATAAGCATTGTTAAATTTCCTTCAACTTCTACAAGTAATCCAGACAAATTTTCAGATAAAACTTTATCAACTCAATTATAAAAATAACTATTGCAATTGATATTGCGTATGCATATAAAGTAATAATATAGTGTATATCTATCATATTAAGTGGTACAGCTTCGATTTGTGTGCTAAAATCTTTCAATTGCCAACGGCCAGTGCCTAACATGTCGTTAAAATTATTGTTTAACCAAAATCGAAGTAAACCAGAAACGTGTAACCGTTGAATAAATAATCGCAGCTCATGACGATATAATGAATTTTCATGGTGAAGAAGTGAATGTGGTACATAAGAATGATAGCACATATTGGATGAGTATCGAAATACAGGACGCTTGAAATTTTTTTGCAATTGATTAAAATTATTCCATTGAAGTCCTCCAATTGTATAGCCGAATGTAGTGTTTAAAGTCCTTCGAAGATTTAGAAACTCCGTTATATTTTCATATGATAAAAAACATGAAGCGTATTTAATTCGTATCTCATCGGGGTACATGTTAAATTCTTCACGAACTCCTACAATTTTTAATCCATTTAATTTTGCCAGTTCAAAACTGTCAATAAAATTAATTTTTTTTGGATGAATAAACATAGCGGATAGTTGGGCTAGTACTGAACAAATCAAAGTCAGTTGCATCAATGAAGGACACATTCTAATTATAGCACATCCTTGCCATTTTAATCTATTCAACAATTGAAATAATCCGTAAATGATAACAAGATAAACCCACATCCAAGGCGACTCCAATAGATCATTAAAAGCCTCATCAGGGGTCAGCTCACGTTCCACAGGCAACATAGTACACCAATCGGCAATGAATACTGGATAACTGAACTCAAGCAAAGAATTTTGTGATGAAAACCGTATAGGAAAAATACTTGCGGATATGTCCACTGTACCATTTCGTATGTTCTTAAGCGTATCGTAATGTCGAATTCTAAGAGATTTTATATCAGGTACGCCCAAGTCGATATAGATTTTAGCGTTCAGATATTTTGTAAATTCATGCACTAAGTGCCAAACCATGCCTGATAGTATTACTGTCCCATTTTGTGCTTTCCGTAAAACTGTGTAAGGTTCTTGTAGATCTGTCTCCATTCGAATTACATGTCCCTTAAGATTATTTAGTTTATACGGATATAGTAGCATGGTGGCATGATAAATCAGTGATACCAAACGAAATGATGGAAAGGTCTGATAAGCATACATTCTACCAATGGTAAAGAAATCACATGTTAATATTAAAACATTTGGTATAAATAGTTCCATGCAACGTTTAAGTATGCCTCTGGCAATTATTTCCATTTCCTGCTCTCTATGATTTTTGCAACCGATTTGAAGTAACAAAGGAATTTCCCGCATATGATTAAGCATTTCACTCGTATAATTTAACGCACTATCATATTCTTCAGCCTCGATGCAAAGTAAGGCAAGAGTATCCAAATTTTGTTGAGCTCGCAAATATGGCGGCTGTGATTTGTAATTCCAAATTAAAATTGTGGTTGACATATTGCTGACTCTTAATAGATTTTGAATCCAGCAATTACATTTTCCTGGTTGATAGTATAGCAAAGTCCTGATGCTTAGCTGACCAATTAAATGTGTCCAAAAGACGGACAATTCTACTGAGCTTGGAGTTTTATTTACGGATTGAATCTCGTTCCACATTTTTACTGCGACTGTTAAACAGTCACTAGGTTCCGCTTATTTTTATAATACTTCTTAGAAATGCAATGTCAGCATTTCTAAGGACTGACTTGCAATAATAGTTTAAGGATATAAACAACAATAAGCTTTAAGTCAATATCAGCCAATCATAAAGTTAAACGCTTTGCACATAACAAAATTTCATAAGATAACATCTACAAATTTAACTTTGTTAAAAAATCAGAAAATAATTACAATATGATTATTGTATAATTATAATTTAAATTTATTTCATATTTCGAAAATTAAATTTACAAATGAGTTTTTACTCAAATGGGTTTTACATTTTAAAGATAAATATTATTTAAATATTCTTAATTATAGAAATAGCCAATCCCTAACCCAATTTAACATAAGCTCGCAAACAAAGAATATAATACTAATAATTATTCCCATTGCATAGGCATATAGGATGTCGCTGAGTTCATTTGTACCTAACGTGTGAGCTCGACGGGTTTCACCGAGATCTTGTATATGAAGTCGACCAGCCTGTATCATGTAGTAAAAACTTTTCGATAACCAATGCATATATATTCCAGACTCAACTATTTGTAGTGTATAATGATGAAGTTGTTCACGATGCGGCGAATTTTCAGGAATTACCAAAGCGAAGGGCAAAAACTCAAAATAGCAAATTTTCTTTGAGAAATAAAACAATGGACTTGTGCTATGCGACTGCTGCTCTGCATATAGACACCACTTTGCATTTGTTACTGTGTAACCGTATGATGTGTTTAATGTATTTCGCTGCGATATTAATTCATGTACTTGATCAGTAAGATAAAACGCTGTAGCGAATTTTGTTCGCAAATCAAAGTCAAATTTGTTATACTCATTGCGTAAAGCAAGAATACGTATCTTTGAAGCCTGTAATTCTTCAAAGCTTCTGATAATTGGCTTTACGGGTGGCGCAATAAAAGTTGCAACTAGTCTTCCTTGGACATTGTATGCCAACAACGCTGCTAGAAATATCCAACCAATGCCAAGAATTCGACTTTGACTTTTCCAACGACCTTTGAGAAATTCATGTATTACCCAAAGTACTACCAAGAAACATACGGTGAGTAATGGTAAAATTAATCTGTAAAACTCTCGAACTTCTAAAGCTGGTTCAAAAGGCAACATTGCGCACCAATTAATAATTTGGACTGGATACGCGTACTCGTGATAACGCTCAGAAAACCCAAGAGAAATTGGTTGTATACTTGCTGAAATATCGACGAGACGTTTTCGAGCTAGATCCAATACTTGAATAGTGTTAAGAACTTTATCCATTTGTGGCTCGGAAATTAGTTGCAACCGTGCATTGTGTTTCCTAGAGTACTCTTCCACCATATTCCAAACGTAACCAAGAAATCGAGCATGACCTTTATGATCGTAATAAAGTATAGTATTAGGCTCCGAGAGATCCACCTGGGTTCGCAATGGATAACCCTTCAAATCTATCATTTGATCAGGATATAAACTAAAAGATTCTTCTCCAAACTGTTGTTTCATTAAAGCGAAGTTTGGATATGCTTGAAAAGTGTAAAACGTTTTACTATGTCCAAAGTCCCGAAAATATAAAGCCACATTAAACATATCATTGTAGAGACAAAATCCAAGTATCCGATTCGCCAGTTCAACATTCTGATCAGAGGATAATTCAATTACGATTTTAGTTTGCCGCATATATTGTAAAAAGTTGGAAAGTGCGTTCATTAAATCGTGATTATAAGTTCCATTAAAACATGCCAGGACCAAAAGTTCCGAATTAAGAAAATTGCTAAGTTTCAGAGGCTCCACTGAATTCCATAGTATCCAAGGAATATTTTGATTTGAAAAAGATATCCAATCTTTCATATGACATCGATCAGTTTCAGGTCCAAAGTAGAAAATTGATCTAAAGTTGTTAGTGCGAACAATCGTTGATATAAACTCAACATAGATGTTTACGCTTTCGTTCATATTTAAGGACTAAATAAAATTGACTTTTAACTGAGTTATTTAAAGGAACATTTCCACTTGTAAATCAATAGATATTAATTAGGGCGTCCAGTGAGCGGTTTGCGTCTTTGTTTTATTGAAAGAACATTCCTCTATACAAATGTTTCAAATAAATATGAGCATTGTCAACAATTTTATCCAACGTCATACTTTTTCAACATTTCCTAATCCTTTCCAATCTATTCCAATAATTCAAACAAAAAGGTATTGGTTGTTTTTATGTATTTGGTTCTATTTGTTCTACAGTTCTTGTAACTTTTTGTAATATAACAATATCAACAATTAATTAGTAGCTATATGAGTAGCCAAAGTTTACCCCAATATAGAATCAACTCGCAAGCGAATAGTGTCAAGCTAATGAGCACACCCACCACATAAGCGTAAAGAACACTATGAAGGTCCTGTGTATGTATTTTCTGGCTTTGGCGTACTTCACCGAGATCCTTTATATGAAGTCGACCAGCTTGTACCATATAGTAAAAGCTTTTTGAAACCCAATGCTTAAATAAACCAGACTCAACAATCTGTAGTGTATAATGATGAAGTGTTTCACGATGCGGCGAATTCTCAGGAATAATCATACCAAATGGTACAAATTGATAAAAGCAAATATCCTCAGCAAAGTAAAATAATTTTTTGGAGCTATGCGCCTGCTGTTCTGCATATAATTGCCACTTGGTTCTTGTGACAGTATAACCAAATGAAGTGTTCAACGTATTACGACGAGATATAAGGTCAACTGCTTTATCGGTGATATAAAATGCTGATGAATATTTCGTACGCATATCAAAATCAAGAGCGTTATATTCGTAATGTAATGAAAGTATGCGTATATTAGAGTGTTGCAGATCTGCAAAGCTTTTAACGATACCCTTTGCTGGTGGAGCAATGAATAAAGTTACAAGTCTTGCCTGAATGTTGAATGCCATTAAGCTAGCAAGAAGTAGCCAGCCAAAGCGTTGAATGCGATAATTGCGTTGCCAACGTCCCCTTAGAAACTCATAAGTAGCCCATAGTAAAACTAACACGCACACGGTCAACCCGGGTAAAATCCAAGCATAAAACTCACGAATTTCTATTGATGGTTCATAGGGCAGCATTGCACACCAATTGGATACATGTACTGGATATGCATACTGACGATTACGGTTGATATCACCCAATATATTTGGTTGTACACTGCCCGAAATATCTATGCGATTATCTCTAGCCAAATCTAATAATTTAATAAGACTTAAGCTCTTGTTCTTCTGTGGCTCAGAAATCAGTTGCAATCGTCCATTGTGCTTCTTAGAATACTCTGTCACCATGTTCCATACATAGCCGAGAAGTTGAACTTTACCCTTATCATCGTAATATAGTATTGAATTAGGTTCCGAAAGATCCGGTTGCGTTCGTATTCCATATCCCTTCAAATCGATCATTTGATTAGGAAACAAGTGGAACTCTTGCCCAAATTGTTGTTTCTTTAAAGTAAAGTTTGGATAAGCATTAAAGCTATATATTGTTTGAGTTTTTCCAAAATCTTCAAAGTATAAGACCACGTTAAGCATATGATTTTGTAAGCAAAATCCTAGTATGCGATTCACAAGTCCCGCATCATAACCTCTAGATAGTTCAATCACAATTCTAGTCTGTCGCATATATTGCAAAATATTTGAAAGTGCAATAAGCAAATCGTGACGATAAATTCCGGGAAAACATGCGAAAACAAGAAGTTGCGAGTTAAAAAAGTTGTTAAGTTTCAAAGGTCGCACTGAATTCCATAGTATCCATGGAATATGTTTTTCTGTTAAAGTCATCCAATCCTTAATATGGCAGTGTTCATTGGCATTCACAGGTCCAAAATAGAATATCGATCTAAAGCTATAAGAGCGAACAACTGTTGACAAAAAGTCCGCGTAGATGTTGTTACTTTCGTTCATATCTAAGGACTGAGAAAATCATGGCACTCAAACGAAATCCTTGAAAGCATATTCAATAATTATGTCAGAACTATCAATAAGTTAAACATTATTTATAGATTGATAACTATTATGAACTTTATGTCATTAGTCTTATCTATAGATAGAAACTATTCTTGATATTTTTTTTTATTTAAATTTTGTTTATAAAGCAAGCGAGTGTTTTTTTTTTCTTGCTCTAATAGAAACACTTTTATTTAACCAACAAATATTAGAAGAGAAAAGTAGGCTAAAACGTGAAATCATATTAAAACTTGACTGAGCACATATTCAATTCAGCTCGCAGATCTATAACGTCCGTTTTCAAATAAATAAATAAAATTCAGATTGTGATTTATAAAAGTAGAAAAATTTCATAAAAATATGCAGCGAAGCTTCGTTTCTAAATTCCGCGTGAGTATAAAAAATAAATAAAAATATATTTTATTTCTGTTTATTTTTACATATGTACAATATCGGTTTTATATATATATATATATATATATATTTGCAGCCCCTATTGCGTGATGTTGGTGGTTGGACCATGATGGCACCAATGTCTGTGGGAAAACGATCGTTTCAAACACTGCCAGCTTTAATGCAAAAGGGGGCTTCATGTGATTCTGGGAAATTGCCTCCTAAAATGGCCAAACTACAGGAAATTTTTCAAGAGGACAATGGAAAGCCTGTTTTTCTTAAAGGTGGAGCTATGGATAATATACTTTATAGACTTACCCTTCTCCTCTGCCTGATTGGCACTATTGGAGACTTTTGGCTTTTTTTTGGTTACATATTAGCTTAAATAATCCTATAAGCAATATCTGCTGCTGCTGGATTCATGTCATTTAATATAAGTTTGTGATGCTCAACATGTTTGTATGGTTACTGTACATTGTTTTTCGTTATGATTTTATCACGATTTCTCAATGCATACACATACACATACACATACACACACACATGCAGACATACACGGTATCATTGAATAGATAATAGCATTGAGTCATTATTTTGAAATAAATGCACATAGCATTATAAGCAATATAACATAAATTAGTCTTTGTGAACAATTTTATTTAAAAATCTAGAATATAAATTACATATTAATATCGTATAAAAAAAAACACACAATAACAAGTAGAAATCTATAATCAGTTATTTTGTTGTCGATGTTATGCCATCGTCATCTATTTTGTCTATAACTTGCTTTAGACAATCTTTTGTCGATGTCTTTTCCAAATCGCAGATACGTGTTAGATCCATTGTAGCTATCTGTTCGATCATCTCTTTGATCTTTTCCTGCTTTATAATTGATTTAACCGTTTGACGCAGACCTACACGTGGTTCTTTTATTTTCTGTTCCATCGAATCGTTTTCAATATGCTGTCCCTTGGCTCTATAGTGCTGTTCAATAATTTTTCGTAATTTCAATTTAGTTACAGCACGAGATTTTCGTGATGTATGCTTTAGAGCAAGATTTCGTAACTCTTGGAAATTAATTTCTTTAGCAACTTCTGCAGCATCTGCATTAAGCTCCAATGATGTTTCCTCCATTGTAGACACTATGCCATCATCATCATCGATCTCCACAGGAAGTTCAAGTTTCGGTTCTATTTCCTTCTCTGCAATTGGTTTTAGTTCTTCTGATTTTAAATCAATTTCTAATTGCTCCTCTTGCTGTATGATCTCTTTAGATGATATTATATTCTCAATTGGATTGAATTCATTAACTTTAAGTTTTTCCTTTTTATTACGCTTAGTTTTTGTATTATCTTTTTGTTGTTTTTCCTTTGATAACGACTTTTCTATGGGCGGAGAATTATTTTCAGCAGAGATTCGTTTTTTAAGAATACCGATGCATGGCTTTGTCTTGATGCGAACTGGCAACATGGAATTATATTGTATGCCAATGCTATTGAAGCAATCCACAAATTCCAATGGCTCAAAATCATCCTGCAATGTTGTCCATAAATCAGTATTGTATTTATTCTTTGCTTCCACTAATAAGTGAGTATATTTAGCTATTTCCGCCTGAGTATAATTCATTGACTCATCCTTGCTATAGGTCCAGCTACTTTGTATTTCCATAAAACGTGATACGCCACTCTGAGCAGACAGATTGTCGATATGCACGGAAACATTTAGATTCGTTTGTTCTAATCGATGCAAACGTGAAAGTGCCGCACCACCAGGATAATTTGTGCCAGATACAACCAATAAAAATATTGTTATAAGTACATTGACAAGCAGATGTGAAGCTGCAATTAATGCCAACAAACTATGCCAAGCTGACTTAGCGCTATTCATCCACCTGATAAAAGTAAAAGACAGTTAAACAATCAAAGAATAATAACCAAAAGTATATAAAATATCTTACATGCGCTGACAGGCACACGCTGCAGCAATATTTAGTACAGGAAATACATAAATTATAAAACGTAACTCCTTATGTGGCAGCAATGAATATAACGCCACAAAACTCAGTGCTGAAAAAGCCAAAGGTCGAATGCGTGGCTCAAAGTAAATACCCAAAGGTACAAAAACCAATGACAGACCCATAGCACGTGGCAGCGCTGAGTAAAAATACCAGAGCAATGGTGATGTACCCCAGTTTGAGCTCTTATTGAGAATGGTGTTGTACCATAAAACTTCACCCTCAGGCCATAGTAGACGACGCCAAAAGAAGGAATCTACCAAAACTGTAGCTGCTAAAATTCCAACACCAGCTGGCAGAGCAATTTTCAGAAAGCTGTCAAATGAAACAATTGATATAAAGATATCAGAATGTAAAAAATTGTATAAGGACACTTACCCATCAATAGATAATTTATTTTGAAGTAAATCCAATGCCAGCAATAAACCCAAGAACAGTGCTAGCTCCGAACGAAAGACAATTATGGCAATGCCAGAGCATATAATGAATGGCTTGCTTTGTCCACGCAACCAATAGGCAATTGCATACAGCACTAAAATTTCATAATTATTAATTGTTAAAAAAAAAGCAGCATATACTAATAGAATGAATGAAATTTACCAAGTGGCAGTGCAAAAATATTTGGCAATGTACGCGTCATGTAGAAAATGAAGTGAAATTGTGTTATAGTTATTGCAGTTAACCATAGACGAACTTCAACACCATAGATTTTGGTCACAGCTTGTCGCAAGTTATTCCATGCTATGGAAATAGCGCCAGCCAAAATAAGACGGACTATCAAAAATATTCAAGAAATTTGAGATGTTAGCAAAACTGTAAAACATTGTTGAGCACAACAAGTTGCTCTTTTACCTACATATTGTGCCCAAAACTTATTGATGCTCAGTGTCTCGAAGAGCAGCACAAACGGTGCGGACATCATCGATATGATGAGTGGTCCAATAAATGTGCGTGGCACAACTCCCGGATACATATGATGATCATAGTCAGTAAAATTGTTTCGCAAATATAAAATATCATGCATTGCCTGCAAATTGAAACTCTCTTCGACTTTGGTGAACGGTGTATAAACGAGATGGGCAGCTGCCGTCAGAAAAACCAAAGCATCATCCATTGCCGATATTGTTGATGTTGTTAAACGTCGTAGAGGAAATTATTAAATGAAATTGTCAAAAATCTGGATACTAAATGGACAACATGTTACATAAGTGTCATAATTCTTGTGACACCGAATCGCTATGGTTTTCTTTGGCTTTTGTTAAATGCATCATAGAAATATATATATATATATATATATATAATATATATATATCTATGTGCATTTAACAAAAGCCAAAGAAAACCATAGCGATTCGGTGTCACAAGAATTATGACACTTATGTAACATGTTGTCCATTTAGTATCCAGATCTTTGACAATTTCATTTAATAATTTCCTCTACGACGTTTAACAACATCAACAACATCGTTGGCAATGGATGATGCTTTGGTTTTTCTTGACGGCAGCTGCCCATCTCGTTTATACACCGTTCACCAAAGTCGAAGAGAGTTTCAATTTGCAGGCAATGCATGATATTTTATATTTGCGAAACAATTTTACTGACTATGATCATCATATGTATCCGGGAGTTGTGCCACGCACATTTATTGGACCACTCATCATATCGATGATGTCCGCACCGTTTGTGCTGCTCTTCGAGACACTGAGCATCAATAAGTTTTGGGCACAATATGTAGGTAAAAGAGCAACTTGTTGTGCTCAACAATGTTTTACAGTTTTGCTAACATCTCAAATTTCTTGAATATTTTTCATAGTCCGTCTTATTTTGGCTGGCGCTATTTCCATAGCATGGAATAACTTGCGACAAGCTGTGACCAAAATCTATGGTGTTGAAGTTCGTCTATGGTTAACTGCAATAACCATAACACAATTTCACTTCATTTTCTACATGACGCGTACATTGCCAAATATTTTTGCACTGCCACTTGGTAAATTTCATTCATTCTATTA